>VZRI01006839.1:321295-367035 GCA_013397515.1 Upupa epops
AGAGAGATCAAGTACTGATCTCCTAAAAGCCTTTAGTAAGCAGAGAGTCTGGCATTCTGTTGTATCCTCTACATTTGACACTACTATAGACTTAAAGAAGAGCCCAGAGTCGATTTGAGCTAGAAATATACCAGAGATATCAGGGAGGGCTGGTGTCTGCATGAGGACTGGGAAAAGGAATTTTCCACAAGCATCAAATGTATGTTTTGAGCTGTATTCCTGCCACCCCTACTCACCCTCTTCTCTTNCTCTTGGGATTGTCTCAACCCAGAAATAGGACCTTGCACTTGGACTGTTGAATCGCATGTAGTTTGAACAAGCCCAGTTCTGAAGCCTCTCAAGGTCCCTCTGATGGCCTTCCTTCCCTCCATGTTTTCGACCACATGACACAGCTTAGTGCCAACAGCACACTTGCTAAGGGTGCAAATCTGAAAACTGCAACAAAACTCAACTTAGACAATGTATAAGGTTTGAAATCTCCTACTGACTGGAAGAAATCTGTCCCAAAAGTATGATAGAAAACCTGTCAGCCATACAGTTATTATTTTTTCTAATTCAGAAATATGGCAGAACTCTTAACTAAGGTTAACAGTGTTCATTTGAAATGGTTAGAGAAAGCTGGTTTTCTAACAGGTACATTGACAAATTAATTATGACTAACAGGGAGAGATGGCAGCTGAATGATAAAGAGAGTACAAAAAAGGTGTAATAAGACTTTCCATATTGATTTAGCTGAGATTCTCTGTAGATAAAACCCCCAAGTTCTGCTTGGGGACTCTAAAAATTAGGGGGGAAGCAAGAATGATCCTTAGTCCTTTCCTTCCATTGCAATGAGAGTTTATCCAATCTGATTTTTTTTTTTTACTAAGATCAACTGAACCTTAAAATAGAACCATTTTGTGGAAAAGTGCTGGAACACTGAGATACAAAAAGGGATGGGCTCTGGCTAGAGTCTATGTAGACGCAGTACTAGAATGTTGGTTGGGAGACGTGGAATTCATAGGTTTTCTAAGAATCAGAAAAGGGAGGAGAGTGAAAGAGAAAGAAAAAAATAGACAATAAAATCTGCTCCTGCCTTTCCAAGTTATAGGTTTATTGAGATACTGTACCAAACATGGCATCTCTGAATTAGTGTTTCATTGAGGTGAAAGCTGTCCTAAACCATTCTGCGGATAGCACACTAAATTTTTTTCCTAACTAAGGTTGCTGTTTGGCATTAAGAACAATCACAATACTTGCATCTGATACAGGGTCCTTTTAATTAATTAGTCAACAAAGGTCAAGTCTTGAGTCAATGCAGGAGTCATTGGACTGGACTAAATGTAATTATTCCCAGTCCTATTGTCAGATAAAGAAGTTTTGATAGTGTCTTGTCATCGAGGGCTCAAAAAGAAGAGGAAAGAAAAGATGCCTCTTCAAAATAAAATCAGTTTTATAAGAACATATATTAGTATCTGAAAACTGCAAGTATAATTTCTTACATCAATCAAACAGCTGTGTTGCAATTTAAAAAAAACACCTCAATATACCACTGAACTTTTCCATTTGCTGATTGTAAATGGTATTGTTGAAGTTGGTCAATACAGTTTTCAAACTTTCCACATTACAAGAAATCTCACTGCATTTAGCCTCTAACACACTCTTGTTTCATGCACATTGACATTCACTCACTTTTATTGTTCAATGTATTTTATGGAAAATAGTGGATTGTGGTGCTCAGAATCACAGAATACTATGAGGTACAGGTACTGAGGCTTTAAAGTAATTTAGGATCTGTCACACGGTTGCATAGGATACAGTTTTTTTGTGTCACCTGTTTTTGAAGAAACATGTTAAAGCCCTAATTTTGACTGTCTTGCAAGATTTGGGAAATGCATTAGTTAAAAATATTGAAATATTTAAAAAGAAAAACACAATAAAGCAAACCCCAAACTAAATACACTGGGTTCTGTCAGTAAGATAAGATACATGCAAATTTGTCAGCTGTTGGCTCTGATACAGAAATTAGCAACATTAGTACTAAGCTTTAACTGCTAGCAAATGTATGTTTTTAAAAATGTATTTTATAAGCATAAAATACAAGCCTTTACATTTAATTTTTTGTTAGACAGTCAAAAACAACAGAATTAAATATGGGCCAATAATTATTAAAAATAATATTTATATTCCTAGTGTAATACCAAATTATAGCCTGATACCAATTTAGCTGTGAAGAATTCCAGGAAATCGTCCATATGGCTTGGGTCAAACAATGAAGTATTTTAAAACCTTTCCTTTTGATTCTCCGATGTCTCCATGATTATGACAAGTGATACACCTATATATCTGGATACTATGCAACAGAGAATTGGTCCTAGCTTTGTGCAGTGGAATCATTGTTTCTGCCCAGATATTTTACTGGGAGACTACAATTGATTCCCATTGAATTACAGATTGCAACCTGTACAGTGAAGCTACTTGAGAATATTTTTAATCAGAAAATGTTGATTATTGATATGAAATATTGAATACGTTGGTTTTACATGTTTTTCTGTAGGAAAAATCATTTCAAAGCTAGAGTATGGTGGGAAAGTTGGAACTTTGTTCCAACCACAGAAAAATGCAGGCTTCTGTCCTGAACAATGCAGATTCAAGTATCAGCTCTGGTGACTGTGCAAAAAATTCTCAACAAATTACCCTTTCAGAATCACCATGGATCTGTAGTGCATGCTGCCTGCATAAGAACGTTGACATTAAGAGCTGAAACTTAGCTCTGAAATGAGTCTGACTGTAGGTTAGAACTGGCATGGATATGCACTTTTGCTTGGCATTTAGGACACACATTTAAGTCCTTCTTTGTCATTATCACATACTTGTGTGAATGCTGTGAGCACTTTCTGTTAAGTCTATATGCCTGTAGCCTCTTTCCTCCTTTCCATAAATCTCACTCAGGCAATCATTTCATGATCAGGTCTTTACTAAAACTCACCTGTAACATCCTACATATTCCAACTCCTGTTGTGTTCATTCCTTGATCTACAGGTTTTTTTTAACAATGCATATTCTCCAAACAGCAACACCCATCTCTGTCTTCTCATCATTGTGGCCCTTTTGCAATTTCACTTCTCCTTCAGAAGTCATCACGTTTTTTTGTTGACTTGAAATTTGATTAAGCTGAGAATAGAAGCAAGCTCGACTGGAACATTTCCATCTGCTGCTTTGTCTCAAGTGTAAATGTAACTCACTTATACCCCACTCAGTATAAGAGACAGCTTTTGCCCCAAATATATAACTTTCATCAGAAATTAAATCCAAATTTCCATTCATATGTTTTTAAAAAAACTCCTAAGTTTACAAACCCACTGGATTGAGGTTCCTTAGTCCTGTTCCATGGTCTTTGTACTGTTTAGTGAGAAGAATTTTGGTATAAATGTGGTTTTTGTGCCCCAGCACTCCCCTTGGCTCTTGTGTGTTTTGTGCATATGGCCAGAGGATGTTGTGATTCAGCCATCCACAACAAGAAGGAGGATCCTTACTTCAGTGTCAAAGTTGCTGAATTTATGGTAGTTGAAAGGCTGTCTTAACTGGGAATGAAATTGTTCTTCAAGTATTAGAGAGAGAAAAAAGGAAGATATGATTAAAAGCTATCCTCCTCGCTGCACAATAAGGATTTCTATTCTGTATAGAGGGCTACTTTCCTAATTTGCTAATAAAGCAATTCCCTACATACCTAATAAAATTATCAAACCTTCTTTCTTGCCATCTATGTCTGCTTGTGTGGTGAGCTGGGTTATTGCCCTCCTGGCAAGCTTGTGAAAAAAACTGTTTGTTCCAGGTTGAACCATTACTTAATGGCTTTTGTATGTTCTGAATGTAATTTACCAATGATACACTTATATGAATGATGATACCTCAAACTGTACTGCATGTTTCTGCAGTGCTGTACATAGAATTAATAACTACATTTAAATGCTTATTATCACTGCAAGAGAGAAGGTTATGTATTTGTCACAAAGGGATGACTGGCCATCTTCTTTATGTTTAAAAGAGTGAGACTGTAGTTGATGAATTAAAGCTCACCAAATTAAATAGATGGAATCACAGCTTTCAAATAACCCATAATAGGAGAAAATAATGGCTTTTGTTTTTTTGATACTGGTGTAAAAGGCCTCTCTGTGGTGTGTCTAGTATTGAAGTTTTCATTCTGTAATAAAATATGTTCCCTTTCCTTAATACACATTGATGTTGTTAAGTCCAGAACCTGAGTTAAATAACAATTAAAATAGATGGTACATTGCACTTTGGCTATAAAACATTGAGATGTTAGATGCAGTGAAATGTTCTCATTCACTGCAATGGTTTAGTGGTTTGAGAGATCACTGTTCAGGGCAACAGAAGAAATATTAAATTGTTAAACCACAAATAAACAGTTTGATGCTTGATCCTATAAATATTCCTATGAGTAATCCCATTGAAGTAATTTCTTCCTGAATGAGTATTCCTACATGCTTTAAAAAAATTCTAGTGGCTGTATTACAAAAAGAGACTAGTTTTGCAATACTTTCCCTTTTCCAATGCATAGTGTCCAGGGTCAGCCTACTCATAAGCTTCAGGAAGCAGCATAACTGGTTTCTCATATATTTTTTGCACACTGTGAAAATTCCTAGTCCTGTGAAAATAACTAATTAATGCCAGTGAAATCTGCAGGATTGGACCCTTGTGGGAATAGCTAAATGAGGGTAAATGGAGTACTAAATTTCAAACTATTGTGTCTACTGAAATTTTAGTCTGATTAGAATCTGGCCAGCAGTTCATACCTGTGGCACATACTCTTCATCTATGCAGAGCAGAGAGTGACTTGTGAAGTGTTGGGCTGTCGTTCTGTCATAAGGCTGTGCAGAGCCATGAAGGGCTCCATGGTGTACAGGTCAGACAGTTACCCATATGGATGGCCTTATGAATAAATGAGCGATGCTGCAGCAATTGGGCTACACAGAAGCTCCTGGTAGCACCAGCTGGACATTCTCCAGCTTTAAAAGCCCTACCTACCAGGCAATTGTATTAATGGTCCTGAAAGTCCTTTCCAACCAATGCAGTTCTGTGACACATAGGGACCATGTCCCATCAGATGGACAGTTTGGCAGTGTGAATTTTCACAAAGGGCTTATTGTGGGCAGGTGGCAGACCAGGACACTCTGGTTAGCTCAGGGCAGCAGGGGCTGCAGCACACAGTCCTGGCACACTGGAGGGGCAAAAAATGTGACTTTCAGCACCAGCAAGGCCTGTGGATGGCGGGGCCCTGCACCTGGTCCTAGGGCCAGCATTTGCCCATACCAGACCAGGGCTCCCAGGGCCAGGCACTAGGGAGGGGTGGGCAGGCTGGCTGTAGGCTGCTGCAGGGTAATCACGCGTCTCCCTCTCACTGCTGATTTGCAAGAGCAGATTAATCAGAGCGCGTGGCTTGATGAAATTTGCTGTTATTGTGCCCATTTTTAGCAACATCTTTTATTATCTTCATTATTCATTTACAGGGGACCGGCATCAATTATGCAAATGAGTTCACAGACTTTGCAGATTACTTCATTTGCCGCTATTGTTTGTGGAAATTTAATTATTAAATATTATTAAGCTTGCGTTTTCTTCAATTTTCCGAGGCTTAGTTTCATTTGATTTTTCCTCCAGCTGCTCTCGTTTCCTTTCAGTGCCAAAACGGCTCCTCATCAAAGCTGCTCTGGCATGTGAAGACCAAATAAAATCTCCTCAATTTAATAATTTTGATGTTAGTCCCTTGTTCTCAGCTGCTTGCTCAAAGCAATGCAGAGAGAAACGCAGAGCACATTCAATTTAATGAGCAGAAATTGAATTCAAGTTTGTTCGGAATTGACTTCAATTAAGCAGAGTCTTAATGATAAATTAATCTCTTTTCTTTATTCCCTAGAATTTGTTTTTCAAAGTAGGAAATTGGACTACATTGAAAGACCAAATAAAGAATACCAATTTTAACTAGATTATGGAACTGATAGGAAAATTTAATTCTTTATAGTAACGTGCTTGGACAAATAGCATTCACTCTATGGCATGTATTATAATTTATATTCATTGTTACCACTCACACTTTCATGGCATGGATAAAATGGCAGTTGAATTAAATATGGGTTTGTAATAGACTTCAGAGTTTTAATCTTTATTAAGAAACTCTAATTGAATGCATAATTAGCTTTTCAGGGTCTAGGAAACAAGGTTTAATATCTATGTGGGATGAAAACATACATCAGGCATTTCTTAAGAGCATTTTTTGTAAGTTTATTTTTTAGGAGAAATTATCTTGTAAGATGGCTTGTATAAAAAGCCACAATTTAAACTTCATTGCAAGAAGATATGTATGGTGCAGTAGTAGTAAGCTTTTTTAGCACATATTTGAATGCCCAAAGACAGCCGTTCTTCCACTCTGCATCAATGATGGGTAGTGCAATCTTCTTTCATTAGCATAACATGAGGTACCCTGTGCCTGTCATCAAAACACATAGGCAAAACAAGGCTTATGATAGCAATGGGACTGTGCCCTTTTTATTCTTCATTAGTTATCTTAATACCTTCATGACTTTCCTCTATGTTATTCCAGTGTTATGGCCACAAGCTCTTTATGTTGCCATTTTAGAGAACATGGTATTTTTTCAAGAGTGGAAAGTGATTTGGGTGCCTGCTGTAGCTTTTCAAATGAAATAATTTGAAAAAAGATATCTGTGATATCTTGACCTGGTCATCTCATGCCATTGATGATTTTTGAAATTTTGAACCTTTTCCCTTTGATTCAGTTAAAAACCCCAAATCTATATTGCTGTTTGTGGTGAAACTGTAACAATAGTATTTGAAACCAGGCTCTGTAGTCATATTTATGTTTAAAATTAATAGAAACTTAATAGTAAATACATCCATGTTGCTAGCATTTTAGAGCTATTATGCAAACGTTCTATCCAGTAGAATCTTACATGTTGAAGGGATTTATGGGAGAATTAGTTGCAAATTTAGTGGGGTGTTGCATTCTGTGCTCTTGTATTTCAGTGAAGAGTGGGTAGATTCTGCCAGCTGAGCAACTGTTGATCTTATGCGTTACACATGTTCTTTTGTTCCCAGACACTGAGTAATACACTACTTCTTAAATAAGAAGTAATAAATTGAACAATCTCCTTTAGACACCTTTTGCAATCTGCACTGGACTTGTGAGCACCTCCCACTGTGTGTCAAGCACTGGATGTTTGTTTCCCTAGTGTTTCCTGTTACGTTTTCACAGTGTAAAGGATACAGAGCATGCCAGAAGACTTTTTGCATGGCAAACAATTGAAAATATTTATTAAGGCAATATATTTGTTTATATGGATCTGGGAGTTGAAGTCTTACTGCTTTAAGGATGTTCTGAAGCGTATGGGACTTCAAAGATTCGGTTTCCATTTTCTGAATGATTTTGTCTGTAAACATACTTCTCTATTTGGAAATGGCATGAAAGTTTTTCTAGAAGCGATGAAACAATTGCTAATCTAACGTGCTATTTTATATTTCAGAACTGCAGTTATTTAGAAAGAGATAGACTATATGCTTTTTACAAGAAACAGTAGTCCACATGTTCCAGTAGACACAGACCAGATTTATAAAAACATAGTGCTGCTTACAGTCACAGAAAGCATTGTGAAGGTGAGAGGTGGCAAAGCTCCTTTAGTCTTTACAGCCTACATGTCTGATTAAACCTGGTTTTAGGCATGACTCTCTAGGTGTTACACACATACATGTTCCAACAATTGATTACATTATAAAACATCTACAAAAAAATCATTAAGATAATGTTCCTGTTAGAAGTACCTATACTATAGTACCACAGTGATATTCCATATTCCTTTGTACGTATCACCGATTTTCTTATCAACTTCAGTGTACAAGCATTAAAAGCTTTTTATTGCATATAGATCTTACAAGTTCACTTTAAGGTCTGACCATTAAACCAATCTCTTTACACCTATTTGTCATCATTTGTGGTAACGGTTTTGTAGTTAGATGCCTACTTTCTGCAGTCCCAGTGCTCTCTGATTAGACTCTTGTTGACTTCTGTGCAGATCACACTACTATTTCTTACTTTCATCTGCAAATGCCCTATGGGGCTCTCTATGTGGTACAGTGAAACAGTTTTTCAAATTTGCTCATCTTATATACAAAGGAAGACCATAGGTCAAAGCAGCTTTTTTTGCTTTTATCTTAAACTGACTTTCCTTCTTTCAGAACAGAATCTGATATTACTTAAAGTGTCCTTTCTTTTGCTTCAAAGTTAGGAGTACATTTTCCCAGGAGGTTTGGCTTTTTTTGACTCTCTCTCAGGCAGAAACTGGATGATGCTATAAGCAAAATTCAGCCAAAGCAAGAGTTTTCCTAGAGAGGAAAGGAACCATAAGAACAACATCAGCTACTTGAATGTTTTCAGCGTAAGCCATAGAAATATTGTGCAAGTATTAGTATGCCTTTTAAAATAAAACTTTGAATGTTTTTACAAGAGAAATTTGAATCAATTTTGACTAAGCTAATGACTATAATGACTAATTAGTAAATTATCCAGCCTGGCTGGAAGCTCAAATTTCCTATTTCTCAAGGAAGACTGAGACAAGATACTGGAATGGGAAACGAGTTGCTGTGTATTCCTATGAGAAAGATGTAAGAGGGAGAAAAAGATCACCTTTCTTGAATTATCTTTTACCAATAAGGAAGCGCTGGTTTGTTAGTCTTTATGCACCTACACTATAAATAATGCTTCACTTGTACTAATAGAATATTTATTATTGTATTTTCCAGAAATTGCAAAAGAATACATTTATTATAATCAGTATTGAACAGCATTCTTTAATTCGTTTTTTGATAGAGAGTATTGTCTTCAGTGCTGCTCTTTTCTACTCCATTTTTTCTGCATACTCCTTTAACAGTCCTGATGGTAAAAGCATATTGCAAATATAAGGTTAGGTACTCAAAAGGTAAGAAGTGTCACACTTAGAAAATCCCTTTAAAAAGCAACTCTTGATGACATTGATTTCTACTATTTCTGAAGTTCAATTATCATATCACTTCAGATAATGTTGCATTTCATGCTGTTGAACACTTTGTATATGCCAGAGTCTGGCAAATCAATTATCTGTCACAGCTTTTCAGTGTATGTGAGCCAAATCTGTCTTTGTGACTCTTGCAGTCTCTAACCACTGGACTGTTTTTGTGGACCAAGGTAAAGCATGGATTCACTGATCCACCAGTGTATGAGTACTAGTGAGCGATTGTGGAAGTCACAGCTGGTTTACTTCACAGGCTTATTCTGCATTGCAGATATAATCACATATGTTTCAGGCCTGACTGATGATCTGGGTAGTTCTATTTAATTAATTTTCTTGGACAGAACATCCTTGATGTATTTTTTTTTCCAAGAATTGAGAAAATATTCTTGAATTGTTTGTTTTCCAGATAAAGACTACTATTACTCCATGGTCAGGGATTGGCAACTGTTGCGGAGATCAGCTACTTCTCTAGTATATTGATAAAGTGAAGAACATGGTGAGAAGAATTTGCATTTGTAGGATACATGTGCATATAGCTATGCATGTAGCTAAGTTATCTTCAAAGGAAAATTTAATCTCAAAACTGAACTTAAGACAGAATTGCTGCTGATTAAAAAGGCATCAATAGTATATGACTACTGCCTAAAATAATAGACTATTTACTGAAGAGAGATGGGAATCTAATCACATAGGTCTGTCAGTAAAGACATACTGGACCGCTGTGGCAGTAAAAATATTATATGATATTACATCTATCTTTGACTTTGTAGGATAAAAAATATGATACTAATAAATAAGTGGTTGTGTAATTAGAATGTACTGTAAAATCTATACAGAAGGTGTAAGGCTAAAACTATTTTCAGGAAACTAAATTTTTGAGTTTCTGTCTTCAGTAATATACCATTCCTAATAGTTTTCTAAAAAATCTCAAACTTTATTTTCTTTTACTACGTAGAGAAAAAGTAGTAAAATGCAAAGTTCCATCGCTGCCAGAATATATGGTTTCCTGTGCTTCAAGGAGATCTTCACTTTTTCTGTAAAATCTGGTGCAGGTCGTATTGCAAAAGGCCTGTACTTTTTGGAGAAGCTTATTTCAAAACATCTTCTCTAAATGATGTATTTTATGCAGGGCCTTCTCCTGGAAGATTTGGAAGAGAACTACTCTGAAAGATTTTGGTGAAGGGGAACCAAGGACACTTTTTTAAGTTTTTGTGTGGTCTGAATTCTTATCTAGAGAAGGAGTAAAGAAAATCAGGCCTTTCAGCCCTTTCTTAATCCTACTTAAGATAGGGTAGAAGTGAGGATTCTGCAGCTGTGATTTTGTTAGGGCTTTCTCTGTACAGAGGCCCTTGGACTTCTGTAATGCTGTTGTTGATAAAAGATCATTAGCCTCTGTGTGGCTCAAATACTGCACATGTACATAACAGCTGAATTCTTGCTTTGCTTTACATCCTTCTGTACTAAAAGAAGTACAATTAGATTTACTACCAATTTCAGCTAGCATAAGCAAAGGCAGCTATTTCCACTGATTAAAAATTTGTGGTCCATTTATAAAGAACAATTTATAAAATAAATGCATATTTTCCTTTCTTGCATGTAGCTGTGTCCTGAAAAAAAATTGTATTTGTAGCCATGCTGAAACATCAGAGATGTATTGAACAAAAGTCACTGGAATGAAAGCTCACATTAAAAAAACATCCCGGTGTTCTTTAAAATGGTTACTTATTGTGGGTTTTTCAGCTCTGTTCTTAAAGGTAGTTGTCCTTAAAAATCACCGTTTTCACTGTTTGTATCACATGACTGCATGGCAAGTTATATTTTGTTGTTGCCTACCACTGGGTTTCTCCTACCTTCCCCTGGAGCATCTTTCCTGCAGGAGACAGGATGTTAGACAAAATGGCCTTTGAAACTCTTGCACTAGAAGGGATTTGGTTGTATTGCCCCAAGTATGCAGAGCTGAAGTACCAAAGGAATGAATTAACAGGATGTCACATTAAAATAATTTTTCAACTCTAATTTAGGTAACTAGATTAATGTGAATTAATTTAGGAATACTTAAATATAAGATAATCACACACAAATGATATACAATATAAACAGTAATTAAGGTAGAAAAATCAAATTTATGTGAAAAGGAGTCTATGCTTTCAGTGTTTGTAGATCTCCCACACATGTATGTAAAGAAAATAGAGTCAGAAAGCAACAGTTTAAGTTCCAAATTATGTAATAATTAGAGTGCATTCTTTGACTCTTGAAGTCTTTCTTCAGGAAATTGTTTAAAACCTGGCATTTTCTTCTGGCTTATTTACTATTACCAGGGCTGACCAAGCCCCTCTACCTAGTAGAGGAAACTGTTGACTTTCTTGTAAGAATTTAAGTGATGTGACCACAATTTATTATCATCCTTGAAAATGTGCATGTTGTCTGGGTGATTTTGATCCACATGTTGTCGTTCTGTTTTATAAAATGTTAGGAAACAGTACATAAAGTTGGTGAGCATATATAGCAGTACTTCTTGGCATGGATGTTTTAATTGCAAAGGAAGTTTAAGGATGAAATGCAGAGAAGTGCCAGAAGAAAAAGAAAATTTGAAGCCGAATAATGAATGATTAATAATGTGAAAAAACTCATTTTCAAATGGTTATCTATTTAGTGTAATACTTAGGTCAGGTCACTCTTGTCCTGGAGAAGTAGCAAAATCATCTGTTTTCATTTTCCCTTTGAACACATTTTTTCTACTTGTAAATTTTTGGATAAAGAAAATAATGCTGTTTGTCCATCCAGGCACTACAATTCCTTCAGAGAACTTTACATAGTGGTCACTATTCTGTACCATTTTAACTTATTACAACATTGTTTTAAAAATTAATGTTTTGTTAATGATTTTGGTGACTAGTAAATCATTTTGATTATGAAGAGCTAAAGCTCAGAATCAGATTTTTATGCTACATGAAAGACCAAGAATCATCCATAGTCCTATGATGACTTGTCACCATTTTGTTAAGTTTTAAGACTTAGGTGGTTATTGCAGTAGATTTCATTGTACAGCTACCAGGAAGTATACCTAATTTCAGTAATTACGTTGCATTTCACGTAACAGACTCTGCTGTTTCCTGTCTGCAAGCATTCGTCCTGTCATTGAGCAATCATCTTGTTGAAATACAAGCTATGGACATGTAAGAACAGACAGGTGTTTAAGAGACTCTGCTTAGGTGTAAATGAACCACTGCAGAATATGTCTTACTACTTTGTGTATTGCATCTTAATACACAATATTTAGCTCTGTGCAAAGTCTTCATCATGTGAACTTTTGGATCCAGAGCTTTTCCAAAGCTCTGCTTAACTGGTGAGAGACTGTGTTTGAACATCAGATTGATTTATAGGCTATTCAACACAACCAGTGTGGTAGTTTTGCACAGGATGAAAACAGAAGCAAGCAGAGTATTTGTCCTAATTAAAGTGTGCGTGTATACTGTACCTAATGTGAAAACAATTTAGAATTAGAGAAATCATCATTATGCTTTTTTCCTCTTTAGCTCATTTTGTTTGCTCTTAAGGCTCATCTTATATATGCTGTTGAGAAATCTACCTTTAACCTGCTAAAGAAAAGATAAAAGTAATTATTACTTGAACTTTCTTAGACCTCAGTCATGAGCTCTTTTAAAGGAAATGTAATGAAATGAGGGAAATTAAGATAATGGATGAAGAAAACATGAGTCAGAATAAAGAGAATGTAGTAAGTTGCAGAATGCCAGCAGCGGAAATTTATGCAGAAGCTGCACTCCCATTTACATTCATGGAAGTGTCAGTTTGCTATGAGCATGGGATAATGTCATGTATAGAAGAAATGACTGTCCTGAAATGCATTTCTCATATAATTGATAAAAAAATAAGTCTTGCTAAAAAAAGGAAGTGACAATCCATGCATTTTTCTGGTGCTCATTGCAGACATTTTTTCTGTCAGATCTGAGAGTTACAAATGGAAGTGTATGTGTGTTTAGGGAGAGTAGTGTCATGGAGGTGAGTCACCTCAAAAGGAAACAGTTTGTGGAAGTGCTGCTTTCTTCTCCTTGTAGGAGGAATCATCAATTGGTGGCTGCCTATCTCTAGTTAGTTAATAGAAGCTTGTTCAGAGAATGTCTGTTTCAGCAATCATTTTAGCCTGCTTTTAATACAGATTACCAATGCTATTTTAGACAGAAGCTGTCCAGGAAAAGGTTTGTGTATGATACCAGCTGCTTTTTCTGTGGAGGAATTAACTTGGTTTTGCTCCATTAGCACAGCAACATTCCTCAACATGCAGCAGCTCTTTGGAAGTAAATTTAGGCTGTGACTGAGGTGGTGCCTGTTACCCACAACTTCTATAGCATTAGCCTTTTTTATTAACTCTGGCAAAATCTGTTTTCCACTTTAACTTCTCAGTATATTATTCAAGACCAAGACTTGATCTTAGTAAAATAACCGTCAGTACCATACCCATTAAACTGTCAGTTTTCAGCAGGGAACTCGTGATATTACCTATGGCTTCCTGTCTTCCTGACTCCCTCCAACAATCTCCTCTCTATCAGCTGCCTTTCTGATGCCCCAGAAACTGCTGTCAGTGGCCTGGTGGATGGCTCATTTGACATGCCTGTCATGTTGTGAAGCATGTTTAGGAGCTAGATTAAATGAAGAGAAAGTGAGCTCATCTGACTGCCTACTGAGGATGTTCAGGTCAGGGAAAGCTTTCTCTCTGTTCAGGCTGCAGTAATTGGAGGAAGTAGAACAGCTCTGCAGTGAGGTAGGGAGAGACTGGGTGGAGATGGCTCTTCAGCCATCTGCCGTGCTGTTGGAATATGAGAGTTCTTTCAGTGCTTTATTGGACTCTTTGAGAACTTCTAATGAAATAATTTTCTGACAGGTATTTCAGCCTTAGTCTTTTACCACACATTATTCTCTTAACGCTTGCAGGCAATTCTCTTCTTCTGGGAAGTTGGAGGGAGAAAACAGAAGTAAAAAGTCAGTGCAGAAGGGATTGTCTTAAAAAAATAAGGCACCTTTGCCCTCTCCTCCCAAACCTGATTCTTTTGTGGAGCTCCCAACAGTTTGTAGAAAACTCATCAGAATAGTTCTACACTCTGGATATCAGCTGCATTTTGAAATAGTTTTTAATGCTCCCAGATATAGTAGTGAGGTGAGCAGTGAAAATTTCTGGAACATTTTAAAGTAAAATGAGCGAGCATGTAGCACGTAATATTGCATTAATGAGGAATCATCTCTGGAAAATAGTGGAGAGAGTTGTTTTAACACAAGTGTAGATTTTTTTTTATGCCAAGACAATAAAGAGAAACCACAATTTGTTCCATTAAGCTTGTATCATATTGTTACCACTTGACCATATGGAAAGCATATAAATTGTCATGAAAAAATGAAAATGGGACAATTTGGTAATGTTTTGAGTAGGCTTTATAAATATCATATGTATTGTTAAATAGATAAGTGATGCCATTTTGGACCCGGAAGAACCACAGTTGAGGCAGCCAGATTTTGATGCATTCTCAGAGCAGCAAAATTAGCAGAGCTTCAAATGTAGTTTTTCAAAGGTTAAAAATGTGGACAAGTCAGAAAAAGTATTAAGAGATCTGGTGGGAAATGAGTAAAAGCTATAATGGGCAAAAATATGCATCCTTTTTCTCACCAGAGGTCAGGACCTGTGTGTGCACTTCTTTAATTGAACTTTTGTACAAACACACTGTCATTAAGCCTGACAACTAACTTTGTGACTGAAGCAAATCTTTAGCACATGAGTGGATGAAGTGGTAGAATATTTGGGTGGAAGGGAGAAATGTGGGCAGTGCTATGATTTTCCACTGCATTATGTGCCTGTGTGGGTGTGGAAAATAAGAAGACTGGGTCTGCAGGTTAATTCTTAGTCCCTGTCATTAAACACACCAGTTGTACAGATTATCAGAGCTCAATAGATAGTAAAAACAGGGCTATTAGTTGAAAATCTGGCTTATGCAAACAGAGGAAGAATCAAAAAGATTTTTGTATTCTTTTTTACTCTTAGAATTTTGCACTAGTTGTATTTCCTTTAAGGTATTTGTTGAATTTGTGATGATCTCAGTCTCAGGAAATAGAACACCATCACGTTTAAGTATCATGGCGTGTGTTCCAGTAATTTTTGCAGGCTGGAGACAAGGAGCTGTTTGGAAAGGAGAAATGTTCTTTTGTGATCCAGTTGGCCTGGGATTCCTTCACACAGGGTAATCATCCAGTAGCTTTTCTGCCAGAATCCTTTCTGACTTGATTCCTTGTTTGTAGAGTCCATATCATGCCTTTTCTTCCCACCTCATGTAATCCCTTTCCTATGGTAGATACGTTCTCCAGAACATATCATACGTGTCTAGCTGAGGTCCAGTGCAGTTTCATGTTATTAAGTTGTAAAGACAATGCCACAGCTTCTCTTGTGTGTCCTGGGACACAATCTGAATGAAAACTGCCTATGTCTCTTATCCACTAAGGCCCTCTAAGGTGTGTAAAATCCACACTTCTATTGCTCTCTATGGATTTGTGATCTGCTGAACAGGAGTGCTCCTTCATTGGGGATCCACTGCTTCATTCTGTGGATTTTTTAACTGTTTGCATAATGATGCTCTTGAAATTTTCCTTCGGAAGCTAGAGAAATCAAACTCAAAACACTATCATAGAGAGATTCTGTGTTGGAGCCTCCTGAGAGAGACAGAAGAGGACATGCAATTAAAAAGTAGTAAATCTTGTTAGCATTGTTACAGTAGTAGTGACAACAGTTTCATAGCAGTGTTATGACAACAATAATAATGTTTCTGTTTTAAAATAAGGCTGAGAAAACATCTTATCGATACATATTTACATAGAAAATAATATTAAAACGTACTTTATAGCTAATGGCCAAGGGGTAAGTTAAAATTCAGGTGCTGCATTTATATTGAGTTTTGTAGACATGTCTAATCTTCAATGGCATGAAAAATGTAGAAAGTATGCAATCAAATATTACTGCAGCTTCATACTTTAAAAACTGTCCTCCAGAAACCAGGTCAACTTTCCCTGTACCTTTTGGTAATACATGCAGACACTGCAGAGTTTTTTTGCATCTTATAATAGAGATGGTATAGATAATAATATACTTTCATCTGTTGCTTTTATCAGATCATCTTATCTCCTTTATGGTATCAAAAGCATGCATTCAGAAAAGATTGAGACAAATGTCTGCTTTATTTAATATGCATATGAAGGGCCTGATTCTGTTTACATTGAAGTCAGAGGAGATTTCTGTCCCTGATGGGAGTACAAGCCACTATCTGAATTCAGCTCACAACATTTTGTTAGTATTCTTTACAGTATGCACATGGGGAATGTAGACTGAGCCCTCAAATTGCAGAAAATACTGTTACTGCTACTTAACCATAAAAGTAAGTTAAATAAGCAGTGTAACTTTCATGCCACTCTTCTCAGATAGGCATGAGATCAGACCAGTTGTGAGTTACCTTCTCCGAAAGTTTTTTTGCAGCCTGGCTCTTGTGAGCATCAAGTTATCTAGATGTTTTTTTCAATTTCATTAATTTCCTAAAACTGTAAATGACGTTGGAAAACTCAGTCATACCAGTAAGCTTGTGAAGCCACCTTTGTTGTATTTAGAAATTTTTTTCACCAGACCACATTAGAGTAAGAAACTGTAAAAAGCTGCTGTAAAATATTTGAAATTTTAATTAAACCTTCTATTAATCTCATCAAAGAAGATAGCATTTTATTTTGTTTCTCACTAATATTTTTTGATTTGGTATGTAGTTGGGGAGCACAATGACACATGCTCATAAGGACTGGTAATTATAAAATAACATCAGTTTTGAAAATACTGGGTAGATCTTTAAATATCTTTAAAACTTTGCTGAAATTTCAATGTTTTCATTGATGGAGGTATAGGGAAAATAGATTCGTAGTTTTCTGTAGCTTTAAGAGTCAGAGGATATCTGTGGCAAGTCTTGAAGTTTAGAGCTGTGTTCTGTTACTGAAGTGCATTTTAGAAGAGGATGGAGAAGTAACTACTCAATCTGTTCCGAAACAAGAATCTTTCAACCCATTTATCAAAGTGCAAAGACAAGGGCTGACAAGGCAAGTCAAACAATACTCATAGTGAGTAAAAAAACCCAAACAATTTAGTGTAATAAAAGATTTCATAATAAAGATCCCAAGCAAAAATTAAATACTTTAGGTGATAGGTAGAGGACTCTGTTTTGGAAACATCCAAGAAATAAAAATGTGGCCTTGGTAAAGACAGAGTTCAAACAGAGTGATTATGGAACAATTCCTACATAGGAAATTCTTTCACATATAGTCATGGTAACAGTAGGTCATACCCCTTTTCACAAGAGGTCCCATAGAAAAGACAAGGGCTGATGGTTACAGGTTGCTCCTAGGGAGATTCCAGTTGGACTCCAGAGAAAAATTTTTCATGATGAGAGCAATTAGAGACTGGAATGGTCTTCCCAGGGAAGTGGTGGATTTCTCAACTGTAGACAGTTTTAAAGCTCAGCTTGACAGAGTGCTGGACCATCTCATTTATATTGTATTTGTTTAGCTTAAAGGGTTGGACTTGATGATCCTTGTGGTCCCTTCCAACCTGGTCTGCTCTGATACTATGATAGGATTTGCTTTGATTTATAGGTTCCTGTGCAAACATGTCTTACTCATTATCCTGGAATATTGTCCTCCTTCTAAGCGTGCTGTCAGCTCTACCCCAAGAACCTAGTTTATTGGTGCAATGTTTGTTACTTGATGCACATCCTTTAAGACAGGATAGCTCTATTTTATATCTATACAATTTACAGCACAAACTTATTTTACCTTAGATTGCATTTTGTACCACACATCAGAATGATATCGGGATTCTGGCATGAAAAGAAGAATGACTGTCAAACTGTCTTTCCTAAACTTTATGAGTGAAGTATGACGCTGCAGAAATTAAGGTTTATGAGAGTGCCAGAGGTTGCTATTAGATGAGCAGTCTTTAGAAGAAGATTGTGGTCCATGGCTTACTGAAAACAAAGATAAAATAATGGTTGATTTAAGAACACTGTCTTTTTGTTATATGTGCAATAAGACAGGGAAAGTGGTTCAGAACAAGTCTGGTCTGATTCTGAATCTTTTTCTCCAAAATTTGCAGGGAATCTAAAGTGATGGACATAAAATAGTATAAGCACATTTCCTTTTCTGTGTATTTTCCAACTTTGTGCAATCAAAGTTTTTACAAGAGAGTGAATATTGTTGGGAATTTTAAGTCCTTATTACATAAATATATTGACATTTCTGAATTTGAACTGGATTCTTGTAACTGGACATCAGTAGACTCAAGACTTTGACTAAACTTGTGCACGGTTTAAAACATGTTGCTTCAAATGGTATAGCTGAAAAGATGTCTGGAATTTGAGTTTCATTTTCTTCATTCAGAGCAGAGGTGGCAGAAATATGCAGGGCTGCTCACACGTCTTCTGATGGTTCAGCTGTGGGATAGAGCAAGAGCAAGTAGAAGATAAGCCAGTTTTGCATACTTAAGCAAGGAGGAAAAGAGGAGTCATGGGCTTCCAAGGAGGAAAAATACAGCTATGTCATTCCACTCATACCTGTGAGCAAAACATGTCTATTTCATACAGACACTGCCACTCATCATTAGAACAGAAAATAGCAGTTGATTCAGCCTATACAGAAGTCTATACAGAATGTGAACTTTTAGTGATTTAGTGTTTATCCAAAATATTATGTGTAGTTTTCAAGTATACCTATCCAATCTCATGAGAGAATCTATCTGTTCTAAGTGTGTTTTCTGACATTCTCATTTCTGATCAAAGAGTCAGACTTCATGGGCTCAGACTGCCGTAATTTGATTATGAGTTGTATCTGCACTTTGGTGGAAAGAAGGAGATGTACAGAATAGTCACAGATTTTGACTTGCAAAGTTAGTGAAATACCTTTACCTTGCCTGTTTCTCATTTTGTTTTGCCTGAAAGAAAGTGAGTCTGTGCATAAATAATTATGTTCAAATATTGTAATAGTTCAGACCACATAAGAAAAACAGCCCATCAGGCAGGAGAAAGAACACAGGAAAGGTGATTATGTTTTTTAAAATGACCCGTTAAAAGAACAAAGTTATTAAAAATGTTCATAGTTATTTAGAGCTCCAAATAAACCTTAATTCATTTGATTTTTATAGACTAGTAGTCTCAAATCTCCGTTGCAGAATTTGAAGTGTACCTGTTACATATTGGTAAATTAGTTGTCAATCCCTTGGGCCGTATATTTTAATATCAGTATGATATGGTAGATGATATAAATCTTGTGTGCAGTATTATTAGCTTAGGCAGCTGCTGACTTAAAAAGGCTGGTTTAACAAGTCACCACTGTATTATGTTTAATTAGGTACAGTTTATATAATGAGGTGTTCAGTTCTAATGGAAAGACATGCTGTGAGCAGCACATCTGCAGGAATAACTATTACAATCAGTATTGCAGAGACCCATGGAACTGCAAATTAGACTTACTTATCTAGAAATAAATTACATCCCAATGCCTTCATAAAGCTCATTAATTAATTCCACTGGCATAAAGGTCTTTTTCTTAATTTCATGTTCCATTAGCATAATAAACACAATTTGAGTTACAACAGTATGATCAGTTTAATGGATACTATTTATTTTACTTTTTTATTTAAAGTCCCGGTAACGTAGAATTAACATCAATATGCTGTTTGGTCCTTTATTAAAAATTCCCATAGGATAACCAGCACAGATGTTCAATACAGCATCATATATTTGCTGCGTTTTATGACTTCACTAATTGGCCATATGGAAAGGTGTTGCTTGGATTTAATTCTTTTTTTTAAATCTGATAAATTGTATGGATTGTAATAGTCACAATTAGTTACTACATGATGTTGGACAGGGTAATAAACACTGCATGCTGGGAGTAAAACAAGAATAGGGAAAGCTTTAATGTAACAGTAAATAGAGCAAATATACTTCATGGTATATTAAAATCTGTGCCATTAATATGTAGTTCCTGACATAATTATAAATCTTTAATTTATGCAGACACTGTCTAATCAGAGGGAAACATTACCATCTATTTATTTAGTCACAGTTAGATTATAACCAAACTTATTGTTGTACCATTCAGCTTCTCTTGAACCACACATTTCATTATAAACGATACTGTTAGGAACATTTATAGTAAGATGTTCTATGTTCCTAGGAGCAAGAGATTTCTTTGTCCATCCAACTAATACTAGTTATTTTGAATGGTATCCATATCCATGTATTTGTTGGTTTCAAGTAGACTGGTTTCACCTTATTTTTCCAACATTTTATATTAAATCTGGTAATCAAACTAATTCTATCATCAGCTTGTTGTATGTATTTTCTAAGGCTTGTATCTCATACTTTTTTCCATTTCCTTGTCATATTTCTCGTCTCTGCATTTAGTATCAATGATTATCATTTCAAATATCTTCAACTGGTAACATAGCCTTCCCATATAACTCTGATTTTGGGTACTACTCATGTGTCACATAAAAACTGATTTCTGTCATTACACCTGAATCCCTATTTCTCCTTTACTTTCCAAAATAATCTGAACAGGAGTCATCTATCTCTGCTACTGTGATTTCCTCCTATTACATGACCTCACTCATGTGATTTCTATCTATTACATGACCTCAATTATGGTATCAGAAAGAGCTGCACCAGAGCAGATGAGGGCAAGATGCCTTCATTTCAATGTGTATGTCTGTATGGGTATACATATACACAAGAATATAGTTCTCAAGGGTTACTTGAAAGCATTTTGCTTTAAAAAATGCTCTGTAGCTGACTGCATTTTTAATACACCCAGCCTAGCACATGCACATACCCTTGGGGTTTTGGGGTTGAGTCTGGGGTTTTTAACAGTTCCTTTCCATATATTTTAATGGCTGGGTTTTTTTTAAGGCATTAAACATTTAACTAATCTTAAGAATAAAGTGCCTTTTACCTTGAGATTCAAGTTTTTATCATAAAGGGAAATCATCTAATAATATGTAGAAAAAGAAGTAGCATTGAGTATAATTCCTAATCAATGGCTGAGCTGCAGGAAACACAAAGTAGTGTAGGGTGTACAAAGCAGTGAAGTTGTCTGATCGTACTAATGTCTGCTTTTTTATATATTCTGTTTAGTGCAGATACGTGAATGGAATTTTGAAAATTATTCACTATTTTAAGATGTCTTAGTGTTATGGGTCTTAAGATATACAGAAAAAGTATTTTGCACTGAAGGACAAAAGTAACATTATTACAGAACTACTTTGTCTCTGAATGTAATATTTCCATGTACTTTATAACTACACCATGTAAAAATAAAGAGAGGTGACAATAAGGGTGTTGATTTTGTCCCACATTTAAAAAACAGTGACTTGAAAAACTTGTGCTATTTCAAATTCTTACATAGATACTTGTTATGGATTCAAGCTTATATACAGTTTATAGTCTTTTCAACAACAAAGAAGTACAAGCTGAGAAATTAGTGTCAAGTCTTAGCCTTTTGCAGGTGGTTAAACTAGTTGTGGTTAGGTAGACAGTAATGTGTCATCTTTTCTTAACAGTCTAAAATGAACCCTGCCCTAATTACATGGGCATGAGTAAGCCAAACCTTGCTCTAGTGGCAGTGGACTGCTTTCAGTCCACTGAGCTGGCGAACTAAATACACTTTGGACACAGTGAGGAGCAGACAGTGCCCTTGGAAAATAGGGTATCAGAATGCTTCCTCTTACTGGATTGCTATAAAGTGGGAGTGCAGAAGCAAGCTGAACAGTAAGAATCCATGGGGCCTCTGCAGCCACCTATGGCTGATTCTTTTTTGCGTGCTATACCGTACTCTGAGAGCTTAAACTTATCTCCTGTTAGCCTCTGTGATTAGTTTCTGTTACAAGTGCAATATTGCATGTAGTTTTGCAAGCAACCATACTCTAGGAATTTTTATCCTCAGGAAGAGAATAAAACAACATTGTTCTATTGCTGGTTGAACAGACTTAATTTTATGCTTTATATCTGAGCCTGTAATTCCAAATTAACCTACAAAATTATATTCATAGTGACAAGTAGCTGGCATACAAGATTTTGAAGTAATCTACCTGCCGTTTCCTTGACTTCAGACCACCTGACCAACTTTGAATGGTGTGTCTGAACAGACTGTAGTTGGCTACAGAGTGTAGGACCTTGTCTGAAATGCACCCTGCAGTTGTCTTTGATCTGTTGGATTTAGATTATCAAAGAGAACAGCCTCTTCCTGTTGAAACTTACTCACCTGATGGTTCCAGTTATGACTGAATTTTCTTAAAATCTGAAGAGATGGAGGAAAAAGGAGACAGCATACAGGTAGTAAGTGGGCACATTTTCTTGAACGTATGAGAAGTAGATAGCTTATTGACAGGCAGAGCTAAAGTTATACTGCTCTACAGCCCATCACCATTTACAGGGTGATGTTCTGATGAGGACCTGACAAGAAAGAACCAGGAGAAAACATAACACATATAGGTTTAGTCTTCTGAACTAAGGCATCTGTTAAATGTTGCTCATTGTCTGTTACAGAGAGTAGTGGAGAGTACTTCTATTTGAAGTGCAGCAGATCTGTGGTTTGAGACTGGTGATAGTAATGTGTGATAGTAAAAGGTGCCACTTATGTTTGTGATACTTTCATATAATTTATGCACAAAGTTTGTTTTATTCACTGTCATGCAGATTTACCTAGCTGAAAAGAGGCCTTCAATGTTTTAAGTCTGTGGAAAATAGAAGAAAAGATGTAGTCAAGATTGAAGCATAGCTGACTCATTACTCCTTTTCTGGACCAAGGTGAGAAACTGGAAAAGGTGGCTCTGGTACTTCTGGAAGTATCAGGTAGTATAAACCACTGTGTCCTAAAAACTCAAAGCAAAATCCAGCTTCAGGTAGAAGATACACATAACTCCTTGTTTTTAGGCTCTGTGTGTGTTCACATTTAGGGTAAGTTTCATCATTGAGAAGTACTGAAAAGCATGGCTGCAAGTATTATTTCACAGGCACAGAGGGTGATGGAAAAGTTCAGCTATGACAGAGGCAAATTGCTATTTACTTCAGCCAGAGCCCAATCAGATCAAACTACAGCTGAGACAGTATAAAACATTTTTACCACGTTGACCTAAATGTTACCTGAATTCAAATGGAACCTTGCTGTGTTGCCTGGCTAGAGAAGCTTCAACAAGAATAGTTGAGTTTCTCAAACCTCTCAGAAATACCTAGAGGCTTTCTATCTCATTGATATCCTAATAACAAGTGATGGGAGATTTCTTGTTTCTTTAGGACAGCATGAGGAATAAAAATGATATTGAAATGTTTTGTAATGCAGCCTTAATACATTGACCAGATGTCAGATTGGTACAACTGAGTAAAATGTTAACAAAGTCAGACATACTTTTAAAGCCATCCAATGCAAGTTGTATCAACACAGTATTAAAGATGGTTTATTGCAGCTCAGTAATGTATATCTAAAGAGAAGAAATACTATTTAAAAAACTTGTAGGACTACAGGTGTTGCTTTTCCTAAAAGCTAATTGTAGCTAATATCAGAGATCCTGTAAGTATCCTTAGATATGTATGTATTTCTAGTTACAAGTGCCATCTATATTCTGTACTTTGTCTTATTTCAAGGAAGCAGTATTAAGTACCATGCTCAGTCCTTACACTGCAGATTAACAACTGTAACTTTCTGGTTGTTGTTTTTTTCTTCCCCACAGTTATTCCTTAAAAAAGTAGATAACGTTTAGAAAAAAAGATAATCAGACAGTAATGCATAAAGAAATTGAACAGTAACACTAGTGTTGAATCCACAGGCTTTGTCACCTTATGTATCTGTTCAAATAGCTTCCTTTAGTTAGTAATTGGAACTGTTGCACTCAGAGAAAGAATTCCAGTTGAAAGCAGCACCTTATAATCAAAGATTTGTAGAAATTTAATGCATATAGCTGAACTGAACTTTTGAAAGAGGTGTCTTTGTTCTTGTAATAATTCTTGAAGGTAATAGACAACTAAAATAGAATGGCTACGTGTCATACACTGAGTGATGAGGACTGACTAAAAGCCATTAGTGTCCAGAAAAGAAAGACAAAGGCAAAAATTATATTGCTTCCAGATGAATCCTAACTATTCTCTAAATTCTGTGTTAGTATGACAAGTAAGAGGCAGGGCCATTAATCAGAAGGTCAGATAGTGCAATTTTAGCCAGATTTTCTTGATTGAAAAGGCAGTGGAAGATTCTCTAGAATGCTAGTGTTACAGAATCTACAAAACACTTTTTAAAAACTGGTGTAATGGCTTGATGGTCTAAGTGACAATTCTACCTGTCATACTAAAAGGGAAAGTTAGCTTTCAGTGCTTCTTATGGTAGAAGTGGTAGAAGAGCTGATATATGCTGCATTTTGAAGAAAACTTTTCATTCTTTTTTTTGGTTTCTTCAGCATTGTCTAATGTAGTTACTGGGTAAAACTTAAAAATGTCTACCAATACTAACATTCAAAAATAGATTTAATGTCAGTCCTTACAATTTCTTTATTTCTGAAGACCTATTTTGTTAATAGAAACCTACTAGTAATTTATACTTAACAGTCTGAAAAAAAAATAGTAACTTCTCTGTATCCAAATTATAGATTTTGGAATTAGTTTTGTCAATCATCTTTACTGTTCATATAATTAAGGTGCACTTCAAAACAGTCCACTGCTGACATCAAATACTAAATACAAACCAGGTACTGCAACATGAAATACTCCATTGTAGGCCATTTCTGTGTTCCTTATTTGTCTCAAACTCTTCTCTTCAAGTAGCAGATATGTAGAGATTTTTCTATTGAAAACTGTAAATACCTGGGTTTTTTTTTTGTTTGACATTTGAATTTCTTCACTTTTAAGCCACTTTATACGTGATACAGCATGGGTATTGGCTGGACATCTGTATAAAGTCAGTTTGGTAGAAGGCATCCCTAAGTAATTAAAGTTACCGATCTTTACATTCTGAAGTTGTTGTAGTGCTGACACTGACAATGGATAAAGAGGAAAGTACTTAAATTCCTCTTTTTGCTAACCAGTAAAAGTTGCTTGGGCCAGAATTACATATTTATGACCTCATGATTAACATAAGGCAACATTTGCTAGCAGATCTTTTGTTTGCTTTGTTCTCCCTTCACTATTTTTTGTTCTTCACTATCCTTATGTCACTAAATCAGCATAAACAATAACCAAAAGGTTATTCTCATAGTATAATCAATATTGTAATGAATCAATAGTTGGGCCGTTTTATCTACTGCTTGAAGCTTGAATGAATGTCCACAAGTTGCAGTAAATCTGTTTCTCTGAAATGGAGAAACCCCAAATACTCCATAAGAAGGATCACTGAGCTAGGGACTCTATAGCTCTAATTCTTTTATCCTTGGGCTCTCAGTAGATGTTGGATGAGAAATTAGACTGCCTGCAATGAGTGGTCTAGTTAGTGCTGGCTGCAAAGTAACTCCTTGTACCAAGTGGTGTTTTGCTGCAAAAGGAGGAGATGTTACTGTGTAGATTAAAACCTTTATCTGGTTGCAGATTTTTCTTTGCCTCTATGCAAGGACCATTCTTAGGAAGGTGAAGTAGATGTACAGTCAGGCAGCAGTATTTTGTCAATTGACTTAGCACAAGGAGAACCAGATGACATTTGAAAGTTTGTGTTGTGTAATAGATCAGATAAAGCCAGCTAATGATGTGAAGTAGCCTTGAAAATTAATTAACCAGAACATTTTTTTAAATGGATGAGGTTTCTGAAACTTATTTTCCTTTTCATTATGTTAGAAAAGCCATTTTCCCTTGTTCTACTGCTTGTTACTTGTGAGAGAAGACCAATACCCACCTCTCTACAACTTCTGAGGCTGAGTTGTTTTGATGTAGTGTTGGATTGGTTTAGGGTAGTCCTGGTGTGCACAGTTGTCCTAGCCCAAGTGTGGAGTTGCCCAGGGTGCAGAGTGGTCCTGGCATAGAGATGGCTGGATGCAGATTTGTCCTGGCATGGCGTTATGCTGATGAAGAGTTATCTGGTACAGATTTGGCCTAGTGTTCACAGTATGTTCAAACCTTCTTTTCAGATAAGAGAACTGCCCTTTCTGCCACTCCTACAGAAACTAGCCTTTTTAATTATTTTTCATTGAAGACGTGTGACTTCTCTGTTCATACTGTCGCAAAAAAATGTCAATGTCCACTGTTCCCTTTTGCCTAGGTATTGTACATCTGTCAAAGGAAAAAATGTTATGTTCTTCCTTTCCCTTAATATTTACCAACTTAAGAAATTTTGTTGTCAGGCTACCAATATTAGAAGGAAATAAATGACTAAGTGGTTTGGAAATTTCAACTCAGAATCTTATATCATCTTTCTTTTTATTTCTTAGACTGTTTTCCATCAATGCAGTGAAATGGAAGAGAGTGCTAAAGTCCAGTGTGTCCAAAGCTACACCAATTTTCAGTTATATATTTTTCTTTTTATCCTTCACTCTTATTTATCTTAAATAAATTTGTCATGAGGCATTTGTCAGTCAAATGTGGCACTGTAATAATTTTTTATCAGTTTTTAAGCCAAAGTGAATGTTAAATGGCAATGGAGGGTACTCAGCACTATGGGAAGTTGGTATTTGGAGAATAAACGTTATATATTAGTTGTAAAGAACTCCTAGATTTTATAATGAAATTTGGCTTAAACTGGTGGAAAAGCATAGCAGTATGTACATAAAGACGTATCCTAATTTCATAGGACAGGATGACTGTACTGGGCAACTATCATACTGTAAGATGTAGTTCTTGATTTGAAGTACTGCTTTAATGGCACTTTACAATTTGGGAAGCACTCAAAGCCCATGCATATTGCACTACAGGTTTCAGTGTATTTCTTTCTCATTTTCACTCTCATGTGATAGCTGAATTTGTTACTACTTGATTCTAATTAGGTACTTGATTTTTATTAACAATGCCTAAGTGAACTACTTTCTTTCTTTTAAAGCAGACTTTGCTTAATACTGTGTGATTTGAGCCAAGAACATAAATTTCTGTGCCTCAGTTTACTTCATCTGTAGTATAATAATTTAGCTACCTCAAATATATCCAGTGTAAAAATATATCTATGCAGACTTCTAAGTTCCAATTGATCTTAGTGAGAAATGGAATTCATCCTCCATACTGTGATACATTAATCTCTCAATTCCTAAATGAAACTGTTGTCTCAGACCATAAAAAATCCCTCCGTGTCTTTTCTAATGTTTTCTCTTTTCTCCTATTAGCATAGCATGCCTCTTTCTTAACATTGTACAATTCTAATGCCACAGTCACATGTTTTCCTGAGTTTCTAACCTCTGAAGAACCATCCAGGATTAATTTGTGTGGCTTAGTCTGTGTGGTGAGGATCTTCTGATTATCTTCCTTTTGCTGGCTTTAACTTGATATTGGCTGTGTAAGCAAAATCAATGGCAATGCTTGCTAGAAACATTTACTTCAGATTTTGCTTAGAATGCTGTTGCCTGGCAGTGGAGTCTGGGAGCATCTAGTCACACTGCTGAGCCTACTGAACTATTTTCTGTGCAAAGTAAAGATAGCCCTCCAGGGATGGTGACTCAACCACCTCACTGGAAAGGCTGTTCTAGTGCCTCACCACTCTTTCTGTACAGAATTTCTTCCTAATATCTAGTCTAAACCTCCCCACCTGAGCTTCAGACCATTTTCCCTGGTTCTGTCATTAGTTAAAAGAAGAGGCAACACCCATCTCTCCACAACCTCCCTTCAGGTAGTTGTAGAGGGCAATAAGATCCCCCCTCATCCTCCTCTTCTCCAGACTAAACATGTCCAACTCCCTCGGCTTCTCCTCGTATGTCCTGCTTTCTAAATCCCTCACAAGCTTGGTAGCTCTCCTCTGGACATGCTCCAGCATCTCAATGTCTTTCCTGCAATGAGGGGACTAGAACTGAACACAGCACTCAAGATGAGGCCTCACGAAGGCCGAGTACAAGAGCACAATATCTTCCCTTCTCCTGCTGACCATTCTATTCCTGATCCAGGCCAGATCCTGTTGGCCTTGGCCACCTGTGCACACTGCTTGATAATATTAAGCTGGTTCTGACTGGATTTCATAAATGAAAACATTTATGTGATGGAAACTGAGGTCCTTGGAAGAAACCAGCAGAAAGACGGCTGGAGGATTATAATAAAAAAAATATAGAAATCATTTTAAGAGTGCTTTAGTGAGGGAATGAATTAATTTAACTGGAAAGAGATGAAGAAGAAACTTTATGGTGCAGCTTGCCATGGGGAAGCAACAGATTTGAGAGGAAAAGGGAAAAATGTAGTTCAATGAATGAGTGTGAACAATTATAGAAAAATTATGGTCTGTTCGGAAGTATGTATTTGGGATCAACTGACCCATGAGGCCTGAGCCCAGAAAGAAGTTCAGAAAAAAGAAATGGTTATGGAAATCTTGTCACAACCTCTATGCCTGACTTCCTTATTAGGTGTGAAAGAGTAACCTCAAAACTGGGTGAGACATGGATGTATGGGAAGTCAATGTGTGTGTTTTAGGAGAGTCTGTTAGCCTAGCATGAGTCTCAATGACAAGAGCAGCAATTCTAAAAGAGCAATAGGAAAGATATATAGTGAAGACTGCCCAAGAAATTTGAAACAGTACAGAGAAAGGACAAAAACCTATTCTTCTCTGATGCAGAGTCCAGCAAAACAGTCTACAGAATGTTTGGCAAGCAGAGTAACTCATATCTCTTGAGTATAAGTTTTGAAAGTTGAGAAGCTGAAAGATTTGGCTTGAGAGGTCAGGAGATACAAGTTGACAGAATTGTATGATTTTTTTATTAAGCCACTTTTCCTGTGAAGGATTGTAATAGGGCACTGGTTTCATTCCCTAGAAGTAACATCCTGTGGAGATGCCTATTTTGGATTTTTCACAGAAGTGCCTGCTTGTTACAGTATTTTGCTTTTTTGAAAAACCCTTATTATATAGTTGTGTAGAATTTTCTTTATGTCTTTTCAAATTCAGTGAGCTAAGCACAAATCACATCATAGAGAATAGACTGTTTTATTACATAAGACAAGTCAGTGAGAAGTCATGGTAAGAACTTGACTCTAAGCAGCACTGCAATCCAAAATGTAACTGATACCTTTCCTGGCAGTTTAATTGTCACCATACCTGTTTTAAAAAGAGACGTGCTCTTTCATGTCATGGAAAGGCTACCTTTTAATTTCTGAATCTATGAATAATGTCACAGGAAAGAGGTTTATGTAGAGCTTAAAAATTATACTTTCTGAAATTCATAAAATTTGCTGAACTCCCCGTAAAATGTTGAAACAGATTGTTTTACTATTCTTCATAGGTTTTGGGTTATTTTTTTGTTTTTCCTGAATGGTAGAAATTCTTATGGATAGGAATTATGTGAGTACTTCAAATTTTAATTTCAGTTGTTGCGTTTGTCAGTGCATTCACATATATGTTTTGGGAGAAAGGAAAATAAGGCTAGAAACACCATGTACACTTGTACTTGAATATAATATATATTGAACAATGACCAAGGTGAAGATCAGATTTCTAAAATTGCTCGAGGCTCATCTGAATCTCATGTTGAAACCTGTTAGCAGTTCCCACTGACTTCAGTGACAGCTGAGTTAAATTAATAGTGAAAGCTTTTGAAAATTAAGCAATTTATTTTCTGAACTGTGATTGAATAGGCTGACCTGGGTCTCATCTGCTCATATTGGATATTTAAAGTAAATGCAATGTTATTAATCTCCAAAATTTTGAGCACTTGCTTATTCTTTTGTCTCCTGTGCAAATATTGCTGCTTGCTTGTGGGAAGCTGTGCATGCTTGTGCTCATTAGAATTTGATGATTCCAGTACTGTGTGTTTCTTATGGAAATGACTACTGAGAAGATCCAAACTAGTATGGAAGATGGTCAGCTGCCATGATATGGAATTACTGTCTTAGATATATTTCATAAAAAATATCTGCCAGTATCTCAGAAGTGAAAAGTTTCAAGAAGGTATGAATTACTAGTTAAGAAATAATTTTTTGACAGCAGAACCTGAATATTCAAAATAAGTTAATTTGGGGAAGTAAAAAGCAGTAGTATTTTACTGAAGCTGTATATTTTAAGGAGAATTAGACATAGTGTCCTTGTTTTGCCACATTCAAATAGCTATTCAAGAACCATAAATATTTCAATAGCCTGAAAGCTGAAAGTTTTTTAAAAAATAAATATACAGTGTCATTTGTCCTTTTCGTCTGTTTCTTTCTTTGGACTGCTTCTGTTTAAGATACTATGTCCTGAAATATTGAAGATTTTTAATGCAAGCATTTAGATACTTGGATATAAAGCAGAGAAGTGACTCTAGTGAACCAATACAGCTGCTTCTTGGGCTGACTTGTCGATTTGAGCAGTGTTAGTTGCAGGATTTCAGTAAATTCTGACATGTTTAAAGTGCAGTATTTTGTTCAGCTAAGACATCTCTAGTGAATTGCTGTGATTGAGGTTTTAGAGCCTTTTATGCTCTACTTATGGTTCATCTTGTTTGACTGTTTTTAGAACAGGTGATAGGTATTGCAATCAAGGTTAACATTGTGAACTCGTAGGACTTAGTTTAGGAAACAATGGTGTCTTGATCCAGAAAAGTACATGAGAATTGATAGCAATGGTGCATTTTATCCTGTGTGAGACCTGGCACTTTTGTGCCCTCATAAAATGATCATATTCCTAAGGACATTTCTACACCTTATTCTAGTTGTAGAAATTAGCCTTCTATGAATATGTATTCCATTTGGTCTTTTAGGCTTGCCAAACTGTCCCTATAGATGATTACAAACAGCAGTAAGTTACACAAAGTGTTTATTTATTTACCTTTAAAGTATTGTTTTAGTGCTTTTAAAATGTCTGCCTTTTAAATTTTTCTTTGGTATAGTTCAGGCTGTATATTATGGGAAAAAGTACTGTTGAGTATTTAATAAAAAGAAGCAGATGTAGAGTAAAGGAGATGACATCCCTTCTTATTTGTTGCAGCTTTACTTTGGAAAGACTTGAAATGTACAGGTATATTTATTTGAAATTGCTTCTCAAATATATCTTTGTCTTCTGCTCTACAAGAACTTCCTATTTTGTTTTTTATTTTGGAAATGAAATGGTATTTTAAAAGTTACACTCATGATTCAAAATTGTGATCGGTGTTATTCTATTGTACAGTTAAGTTCTCCAGCTGTGTTAATGAATTCTGCATGTTAACCATGCCTGCTTTGCCTGAACTGACATGACCTTGAATTACACAGGTGTTGTGTGGTTTTGTTTGGTTTGCTTTGGCTTGATTTGAGATCTCTCTACTACAATATTAGTGTTTTTTCTCCTCATTAAAACTTCATTTCCTATTCCATAATGTCTGTGATTTTGATTTTTCTAGGTATCTTACCTCACTGTATCATTGGACAATAAAGGGATGATCTGAATAATGAGCTGGGATTTTCAATATTGTTCTCTCTTCCAGTCTCAGAATAGCAGAATATCTGACTTGGTTTTGTGGCCACTGATGCTGCTAGCTGTCTTCCAGCTCTGCTCCTCTGCCATTTAGAGACCTTCAGTGTGCAAGATGAACTGTTTCTTCCAGTTAATGGTACTTCACTCATTCCTGCAGCATTTTAAGTGATTCAGCATTGTGTTGTAGATTCACTAGGTCTACTCACATCCTTCCATTGTTTCCTCAGAGATGTGTTATAATGTGGCAGATACAGGTGAAATTTGTTTATTCATATATGCTTTCGTTACAGATCAATAACTACGTTAAATATCTGAGTTATGATAGAATTCTTTAGAAAACTGTATTGTATTCACCAGTGAGGACTATAGGAGGAGATGTAGTAAATAGAATTTAACAGAGAATTTTCTTTTCTTCACATTTTTCTACCCAAATCATCCATTATTTAATTTTGCCGTGGGATGAGTGGGCAAACAAGTAACAGCATCCATGAAGAAAAAACATGAACTGGCAGCATCACGGTGGAAACTGCAGGCTTGATTCCTTTTCACTTACGGTAAATGTATGATAAGGTACTCTTCAGTAATGTGGCAACAATGGGGAAATTAGCACAGAGATACGGTAGTGCTATAATATTCCACTCTTCTTACTGCATCCATTTCTTTACCTGTCCACATTGCAATTGCTCTCTCTATATAAAAATTTCCCCCCTTGATTTGTGATTAGATAATTTCTCTAACAGGTCATTGTAATTGTGAAAGAGGTGCACAGAAAACAAGTGGGACAACCTTCGAGTTTTTGCATAGAGAGGAAGAAACAGGTTTCATTCTGCCTCCAGACTTTGCATTTGTTCTTGTGTGTGCTTTCTATATCTGCTCATTAAAAATACATATACTGCCTCAATTTGAATCCTAGCCCAAAATTATTCTGGGCATTCTTGTGGTTTTGGGCATATATATTGCATGTTCTATGTGTGTTTGTAAATATTATATGGCATTGAGTGTGTGTAAATTGTATAAATTTTGAATCCAAGCCATACACAATTCTTCAGTGAATAGGTTGCAGAACTCTGGCATTTATTTTTATGGCTAATGGCTTCTTTTATATTACATTTTCTACAAGTTTTCATTAAGCAATGCATGTGAAGTGCTTCAACTTGACTTTGAGGCATATTCAATATCAGAAGGAAAGATCAGGCCTTTTATCTCTAAACTACAGATCAATTACCTTTCTAAACACTTGCCTCATAATTTTCCTTTAAATAAAAAAGAAGAAAAAAGGTACCACAATCAACTGTATTAAAACAAGAAAAATGAAAGTGATTAGAAAAAATGGAGGCATCACCTTAGATAATGTACAAAGGAGCACAGACCTGCCATTTCTAGGATAGATACAGGTGCACAAGAATCACATAGAATCACACAGAGTGTGAAAAAGGAAACAGTGCCTTACATTTAGTAGTAAGAAAAAAAAATCCCTAATTTATTGAAACAAGAAGATACCTCACTAATTAATTAAATATGTGACAACTTTTAAGTGCAGCACTGCTGCTGAGCTGTCAGAGTAGGTGACTTTATCATCAGTAGATTTTGATGGTATTATGCTTAGAATGAAATAACCACTTGTTTCAAAAAACAGCCTGTAATATCCTATGTGAAGGTCGGTCTCATAGATTTCATCCCTTAATATTCTAGCTGACATTCCCATTTTCTGAAGATGAGTCTTCAGATACATAAGTCTTAGATATTGTACTATCAAGAAGACTTCTATGTGCAGCATTGCAATTAGATAGAGAAAATCCTCTTACTACAGGACATATGTGACTGGTAAAACAAAACTTCCAAATTGTGGAGGAGTTTTCTTTTGTTTCTATATTTTTACAAGGACTCTACTAATAGCACAGCCAGGTTTTAAATATAAGTCAAGCGTAAGAAAGAGAAATAGAATTACTAGAAATAGCTAACATCCTCTTATACAGCTCTTGGCTGTGTATGTTTAACATATGCAGTATTTTATTTTTCTTTTTAAGTGACATTACATTAAGTTATTATTTCAGAAGGGAAGAACTGAAACTGCTACTTTGTTAATTTATATTCCAACAATATTAAACATTCTAGTTTTAAAACACAAGAATCCTCATCTTTGAAAATACAAAAATAGTAAATTGAAGAAGCTATTCAAAATTGTCTTTTAATAAAAGTTTAAAGTCTTCAAAATATATTTGCCCCTCGAGCAAACTTTTTTCATTTAATATTGTGTCTGTTAATTAGTGCTTCAAATTTGCAAATTCTTTATTGGTTTATATCAATGTAATACCCAAAGCTCATCTCATTGCCAGATTTGAATGAAATATGATCCTGTTTATTCTATTAAAATGAAGGCTTGAAATTGTTACCCTAAATGCCACAGGAATTCTTGCCATTTTCTCATCAAATTCCTCATCAGATTTTTTGTTAAAGTCACATTGTTTTAGATTTTGAGCATTGACATTTAAATGAAGTTCAGTGTGCCCCACTGGAGAAAACATCTGCAGGGACGTATTATGTATGATATAAATTACAATCAACCAGGAGTGCACTGTGTGATTGAATGAGAAGCTTATTCTTACTCCACTTAGAATATCCTGATGTAGCTGTTGAGTCAATCTGTGACAAGAAATGTTTAGAAAATTAAACTATCAGAACAAGAAAGACTTTTAATACTCAGAACAAATACTTGCAGTTGAACAATATGAATTTAAGAATGCCATTTTGAAAAGGAATCTGAATGAGTTTGGTGCCAAATTCCCTGAGAAATTCAATAGGACTTGGGACTTAGAGCTCCCATGGTGTCATGACAATTGTCTCTGAGTGATTAGTATTATGGGTTTTCTTAGAGTATAAAATCATGATCTACAGAAACTGGAGAGAGCAAAATATGTTTTATGGAGAAGAAAAAGAAAAAAAAAAGAAAAGAGAGAGGAAGGGAAGGGGAAAGAAAGGAGAGGTAGAGTGTAGGAGAGGAGAGGAAATGTGCATTGCAGAAATTCTGTAAGCGTGGCGTTATCTTTCAGTAGAGAGGCCGTTTTCTTTCTGAAGCCTTACATACTAAGCTTGAACCATGTTAGTAATTGGTGGGAAAAAAAATGCAATATGGAGGGACAAGCCCTTCTACAGCAGCAGTGACTTTTTTGTGAAATCTGGTCCTTGTCCTCATGAGGAATTCATACGCTCACCAAAATATTCCTTTAAAATGTACTTGCTGATAGTCCTCTGAGATCCTTTGAATGGCTGGTTTTTACAGGCAGAATATCTGCCTGTAAGACCTTTTCAAAGAGCTGTCATTATGAGCTTTTAATATACTTTAAATAAAGACTAGAAGAGATGAGGGGGTGGAGGTGAGTGGGCCACTCCAGGTAATCACAAAAATGGATACATATTTAGCACTGCATGAGGGCCACATGAAGAATAGCAGGTTCAGTGTTTCAGCCCTCTAGTGTAAGGACATTTATGAATAGAGACAAGTTCAGCAGATGGCTAGCAAGATGGAGTCAAGCCTATTGGCCATTGTTGTAGTAGGTGTCAGACCATGGTGCATGGTGATAGGAGGGAGGACAACAGTTATAAATTGAAAAAGAAAAAAGGGTTTCTGACAGCACGTGAAGGAAAACTTGTTTTGATAACAGCGAAGCATTTGAACAGGGTATGTAGAAATGCTGTGCAGTGTCCAGCCATTTTAACAATAAATTAGATGAAGCCAAGCCATTTTTAACATGGTCTGACTTCAGAATTGGCCCAGTTTTGAGAAATAATTTGGGTTAGAGACCTTGCAAGGTCTCCTTCAGCCTAAATTTTTCCATGATACCATTGGATTTCTGTTTAAAAAGCTCCCCACTTCTTTCTTGTTCTTATTCTACATATCTCAGATTATTATTTAGACTTATATCAATGTGAGCTTACAGTGGTGTATAGTTCCTTTCTAGAGTACTTCTGGCGTAACTGACTTGTAATTAAAAAAACCCAAAACAACCATAAACCAACAAACCAGCAAATACAGTTGGGTAATATGGCTATTACATAGAGGTCATTTGGTTTTTAGGGTACAGAGAAAAAAGAATAATGATAACGAAATGGTAAGCTTATGTAGAATTTCAGTTCTGTGAAATGGTATTTGTAAAACATGCCAGTATGACAAAAGCAGACACATTAATGCTTATAAACACAACCCAGGCCATATAATTCTAAACTTCTCAAGTTCCTGTCTGCCTCCTTGTTTGATGAGACAAGAGTTGCATGCTGAATTTGGAATTTGGTAAACATCTACAACAGAAAGAAAAGGTGTTACTGAAAATATTAGGATTGAAATCTCTTGCATTTGGCATCTCTTGTCTTACATTACATCTGTTCATGTAATGTTTACAGCTGAGTCTAACTGGTAAAGCTGTCCTGCAGTGAACAAGCAGTTTCTTAGAAATCTGGTAGCCAACAATTGATTTGATCAAAGTCCATGACAATGAGTATTCTGTGCTGACAGAAAATAAGCCTGGTACATCCTATAGCTGAAAAGGTAATTTTAAGCACAAATTGTAACATACAGTCTTAAGAAATATCCTTCAGATCCTTTTGTTTCTGAAAGGATTTAGATTTGTTTTCAGCATTTGAAGTATATTTTTTAAAAACCTGCTTGCACCCTATTGTGAAGAGTTGTTTTAAAAAGGAGAGCTCTCTAACTCAGCAGATAATGTGAAAATTGTTTTCTTCCATATTTTAAGTATAGCTGTATTGAGTAAACATGGATGGTGAAAAGTTTCACCTGACAGATAAGACAATTTATTTGGACCTTTTTGGCAGCCATAAAATTGTAGAAGATGTTCAGAAATGGTTTTCCATTCTTGCCCTATGTGGCCATTAAGGACAAGTCATATTTTGTGGAGGTTGCAGTCTTCATAGGTTTTATAGAGAAATGTGAAACACAGTAAACAGGTGTGTGAATATTTTGGTCACAGTGGGAGAAACAGGAAGAGAGGCATGAACTAAAACATCACTAGGCTTACCCAACAGTTCAGCTCACTTCTGCTTTCAGGACAGAAGTTGGCTGATGACTTGATAAGTGGGTAAATACGTACAGCAAGACTGCATTGTTTCTCTTTTCGTAATATTTCAGCCTTTGCTATATGCTTCAACAGTACTGTGAAAAATGTAGTGCTAAAATAGGTTGAGATTGTTTATTTCTCTCAGTGTTTCCCTGTTACATTTGCAGAGATGGTATGTCAAAGATTAATTTCTGAACTGCTTCTTCAGCATACTCAACTGGTTTGAGAATTTCAGAGTCAGATTCTTTCTAGCTCAAGAATAATTATCACTAATAAAAGTTTCAGTAGGTCTACCTCTGCTCTCTGTTATAGGTAGGTAATCTCCTTATCTTTTGCAAGCAGAACAGGAAAATCTTTTCCTTTTAGGCTGGTTTGGTTTTGGTTTTGGTTTTGTGTTTGTGTCATAAAACACATTCTTCAAACTGTGTTGAATCTGTCTTGCTTTCCCTTAGGTACTACCTCTGCAATGCTAACATGAATAAAAATAGCACTTTAATGGTTGTTTATTTTGATTGCTAAAGTTAATAGATATGATTTTGAAGATACAAATTTTTATGTGAGAAACCAACTTATAGAATAAGCAGTTACTATTTTTACAGGCGGAGTACATGTTCAAAACAGAAAGCTGCTAATACCACAGAGATAGAAGGATAATTTGCACTAATTTATGATGCTAATTAATCAAATGACTGACTATATTAACCAGTTGGTGATATTCTGCTGAGCAGGAACTGAAAGAGTTAGAAGCTCTTCAGACATTTTTTTTATTATGGTGACACACTCTAGCTTATGTTGAAAGTTTCCTACAGTGATAACCCTTTCATATACAGCTTAAGCAGTTTTAGTAAACAAGAAATGGGAATGCTTACAATGTCCAGGCAGATTCATTTCTGTATCAAAACATTTTCTTAATGAATTACTGAGTGAAAGATATGGTATGTGAACACCCTCTTGGCTGCAAATGTGGTGGGTTTGAAATATCTTAAATATTTAAGATATTTGAATATCTTAAATATCTAGTACATGATTATTAATAAGAATGATTGGAATTTATCTGAATTTGTAGTAAGTTTAAAAATATATTTAAAATTACCATTCTATGCAGCTTCAGAAGATTCTGCTTTGGAAAATCATCTTTCTACTGAAACTGCAGTAGATGAAAAATCCAAACATTTTGTGTTGCCTGGAGTCTCAATAAAATTTATTTTATTAGATTTATTGGTAAATCATCAACAAAGATGAGGCAGAATGTTTCCAGATAGATGCAAGGGTTTTGCAGAGGCAGTCCAGATAAGGCCACCTGAATCCTTTAAACAAGAATTAAGGGTTGCTTTCTCATGTGGCTGAAGTGCTGCATAATGAATCAGTTTTGTCTCTAGAAATCAGTGGAAATAAAAGATGAAAATAAATGAAAATTTTTCTGGGAGTGTCCAAGGCAAATTAAAAATTAAGCAGATTCTGTGTGCTATGCATGTTCTGGTTTGTGACAGCACTTGCAGTAACTTGGCAAGAAATGAGACATATATTTCTGTAATGGAGTTCTGTGTCCAAGACTGCCATGGAAATGAGACCCTAAATTGTGCAATTGGTTAATGGCATGTTGGCATCTTCTGTTGGAGGAAGTGAAGTCGTGCAGCAGAAAGTTTTGAGGTAAGATGAGAGAGGAGATGTTAGCAGTTATCTGCTCCTTATTTAATACTGCTTACTACAGTAGCTGACTGAAGGAAATCTGGACATCCCCACTATCATTCCTTCCTGAACTTTAATTTCCTTCACTTTCATGCTAAAAACTGCCTACTCTGTCAGTGATGTTTTTTGCTGGTAAAGTAACCACAACAGCAGAGTCTAGATAAAAAAGTCAGTTCCGTGTCCTTCTACATTCTGTTTCTGTCTTTGGAAAAGTTGGAGGGAACAGACTTTCTGATACCCTTTGAACCTCTTCTCAGCTGGCATGAGTTGAAGCAACCCTTAAACTAATCAACTTTGTTTTGTGATCAAAGCTGGAAGGAATCAAGAAAGAATAATCTTTAAAAGTGGACTTTCAGATCACCTTAGAACACTCAGTGCATAATGAATACAACATGCCAAACCAGTATTTCCAAGAGTATCATTACAAGTATCTTAGATCAGACATTAGGAAAAAGTTCTTTAAGATTAGTGGATGACTAGAACAGGTTGCCTAGAGATGTGATGGAGGCCCCATCCCTGGAGACATTCAAGTTCAGGCTTTATGGGGCTCTAGGCAATTTTATCTAATTAGAGCTATCCCTGCTTGTTGCATAGGGGTTGGACTAGGTAAACTTTGGAGGTCCATTCCAACCTTATGATTCTATGAAGAATTTGAAAAGATTATATTTTCAGATGTAGAAAACAAATATAATTTGGTGACTATTTCCTAGTAGCTTTCAGAAAGAGAAGTGTCCCTAAATTTTCATGATGTCTTTGAACATCACTCCCTAACATATTTAATGCTGACTAGTGTGGTAGTCTTTGTCCTTCTGTGGTAAATCAATAACTGGCGATACCCAGTTTGTGTTTTCAAGGACATTTCATATTTTTTTGCCTCTTTTAAATTTGTAGAATAGTTCCGCACCCAGGAAATTCCCACACATTTCAATTACATACCGAGTGTCTTCAAATGCTATATGTGAACTTGAGCATCTTTCAGGATCAAACTGCAAACTAAGAGTTTCAGACATAGTTTTAATGCTAGGGATTAGAGCTTTTCAAAGCATAGAATACATTTTGAGAGTTGCGTATTGTGAGACAGTTGCTGCTATCTTCTTAGAAACAGTTGCTTCAGGTCAAAATCATTTCCCACTCCACTGTCCTTTACCATATCAAATAACAATTGAAACAGCAGCAGCCAATGAACATGGATCAATGATATCTTCAGCCACTGCATTTGTGTAGGTTTAATCCATTTATGTGAAAATCATGTTACTGCTGGCCGTTTTTTTCTTTACTGGAAACAATTGGTAACATTACTTAAGAAGAAATTAATCCAGAGAATTAATTAGCAGGATCTAATATCCAATAAATGTAGTCTGGAGAAAGATTTCATGGGTGGTCAATTGTGACATTAAATGGAAGGTAAAAAAATAGATACTGTTAGCTGTTTTCCACAATCAAACAGATGTGACAGAAAAAAACCAAGTAGGGTGATTGATTTGGAGAGAAATAAATAGGTCATTTCTTGTACCTGTCAGAATAAAATTTTTGAGGACAATTTTTTTCTGTCTGTGACTTAGACTCACAGTTAAGGGCTGAAATTTTTGTATGAAATACTTTGAAAAATAAAAATAAAATAATTGTTTCCAGGCCAGTGAGAATCTTACTCGTAGAACTTTATAGGTTGGAAGAGGCTTTTAGAGGTAATTTAGTCCAACCTCCCCCATGCAGAAGCTACACTGGTGCACTGGTGTTTTAAGATTAAATTCAGCTGTAGTCTGGGAGAGCAAAAGATTCATCATAGTTCCTGGGTCTTTTGATAGTTTTAGCTTTTGCCTGTGCATGTGATTGGTTAATGAAATTTGGATGATGATCTCCTTAGCTGTAGTGCTGGAATTTTTGAGTCCAACCCCTTTTTAAATTTTATGGCTCCTATTGACGGATTACAGTTAGAAATACAAATAGAGATCATGGTGGTATTTCATGAGAGCTATGTGTATGTACAGCCAAGCATTGATCTCCAGATTTTCAAAGGTATTTAAGAGCCTGAACTTTCAGAGAGATGCCTAAGAGCATCTTTGAGAGATTATCAGCATATTCAAACAGGTAAATCACTTCAAATAACTCTGATTATTTTTTTAAATATTTCTTTAAGTCCTTGAAGCAGGATTTAGTAAGAGAGAAAGTCTCTTGAAATCCTGAATATGTCACCTATTTCTGGGATAGGGAATTGTTCATGCATCTCTCAAATAGGGAAGATGTTTATAAAAATTGGTCACATTTCATTTGATAATTCTTCTCTTTTCAAAAACTACCTTTTGCTGCTGACTATAGTAGACGTGGCATTAAAGAAAAAGAAACCACTTTCCAAACAGAAATTCTATTTTAAGCCATTTCTTTCTTGATCCATACACCTATGTACCTGTGTATCCCTGACTTAAGTCTGTAGGCTATAGCTTGTCACAGAGAACTATTCTGTGTTTGGCAGCTGTGCTCATTCGGTGTGTTTGCTAACTTTTGTTTTAAGTGCTTCTGTATTTGCTTTGTCTTGCTTTCTGAGCAATGACTTATTTACTGAAATATTTCCTTTTCTGTCTACTTTTTTTTTTTTGTTTTCCCCCCCCTCCTACTTATTGGAATTGATTGTGTGAGTGAAATTCAGGATATTGTGACTGTAGGACTGTGTGCTCTCAGATCTGTAGGAGGCACAAATTGCTTGTAGGACCTTATATTTCACTTATTATGCAGACTAAAATGAAGAATAACTGAAATGTTTCTGGTGCAGCTTTACTTACAAAATAAAAAAAAAATGAAGGTTTTTGGATGTAGTTGTTCTTTTTCAACAAAAAAGCCCTGAGGCATGTGTAAAACTAGTGCCTATGTAAAGCTGAAGAATCAGATGTCTGCTGGGCAAATTGACAGAACTCATTAATCTTAGATGCAGTATACAGTCTGTCCTTTCATGCACCTGCCCATGCCTAGAGTAATTACTTGATGGCACTATTAATAGTGAAGAGCTTGAGCAGGGATAAGGTTATCTTCTTTTCTTAGTAATTGATTGCCAGTTGATTAGTGGACAACATTTTGCCTACAGTATAATTGCCTTTCTGCTATTGTAGCCTCTCTAACTGAGGGGTTAGGCCATCTTACTAGTTTTGAGGCTTTGACAATAGCACCATAGCCCTCAAAGTAATGAACTGGAACTTGGTCACTGTGAATTCCCCAAACAAAAGATGACTAGTTAAATGTATTTCAATGATAGCACATTTTGCAAAAATGAGACATCAGAAGATTTGTTGCCTTCCTGCCTGGTTTATCTTTCTGAAGGTATTTTTAAGCCCTCTGATTCCTGGGTGGAAAAGCAGGAATCTGACTTTTGTTAAATCACCTCTGTTGCTTGAATAAGCTTATTATCTAAAATGTGTCAGAATTGTGCAGCAAGCTTCTATTGGTTCCTAAGCAAAAAGTGCAACACTATGCAGTTGTTCACTGTGTGACATAACCTACTTGGAATCACCTAATTTTCTAACTTGCATATTGCAAATCACTTGGGAATTATACTAAACTAGTCAGAAATCTAACTGACTTTTGAATTTCTGCATGTTGGATGCCCTGCAAAAGAATGCAAGCAGAGAAGTATTATTGTTTGATTGATGGTTTTGTAGTAGACTCTGGAAAGATTTTTAGGAAAACCAAATCCCTTTACAAGAGATTTTCATGAGTTTAGGTCCCAGCTTAGGTCTGAATTAGGTCTCAGGCTAATGGAGATTTACAGTTTAGGTCTCTCTGCTAATGGAAATTTGCATCTGGCTGGTGATTCTCAAGACAAACTGCTGTGTAGACAGTATTGAGAAACTATAGAGTTTCTCTGTGAACAGTTTGATAAGCAAAAATTGTGTTAGAGGCCTCCAGATCTCAGCAGGCGTTCAGAGGACTTCCTCATTTTCTTCATCAACAAAGTCCTGTGTGGAGTGTATCTTCTTCATGACACTGGTGGCCTTCAATATACTGAAGTCTGTGCTTCTGTGTAGGTTTACCACACAAGCCCACTTGTGCTGGGTTGTTTAACAACTGCATGTACTAGTTATATTTTACTAGTAGACACCCTAGTTTGTGCTCCATGCCCTTATACAGTATTCAATTGAGTTGTCCTTTACACATTCACCTGGGATTAGAAGCAGCTTCTACCATTCCACATGAGTTAGCATTCATATAAAAATGTCTAGCACACAAGCTGATGCAAATTGCAGCACTTTCCAGCATTTACAGGAGGATGACAGGGGATTAGGGATGGATATTAGTGAGTCTTCAGGTCATAATAGAAGTGTGTTGTCAGGAAAGGAGAAAAGCCTTTTCATTTTATCTCCCAATTTCCTTTGTTTTTGCCAATGTAAACCAGCCTGTTCTTTGCATCATAAAATTTAAACCAAGAAGCTTGAACATAGTTGCTTAAAGCAGTCCTTATAGCTCTATAATTGTTAAAACCTAATTTGTTGGACGGAAAGAGAAAGTATGGTCTTTCACAGTAAATGCTAAATAATTTTTAGAAAACATGTATTACATGTATGCGTTTATTCTAAGTGGGCCTATATTATGTGTCATAGAAATATCCTGACAATGTTAAGATTGCCAAATGAAACTTTCAAGTAAAAAATGTCAGCATCTAGGTTTCTCCTTTAAAAGCATTTCCTTGCTTTATGGCTATGATTTGTGAACGGTCTTTAATTACTGGATCACATGCTGGGTTTATCCTACAGGATCACTGCCTTAGTCACTGCACAGATGGGTTATGTTCTCTAAGTTCAGAATATTCTCTGCATTGTTTCATGTGCTGCCCAAACTCACATTATCTGTGAAATAGTCATATCCTACTGTAATTAGAGAAATGTTCACTTCCACATAGGCTTATCTGGTTTCTTCATTATTGCAAAATGCTTCTCAATATTTAGACACTAATTTTCATGGTACCTATGGAAGAGGGAAGTTGCATGTCCTTTTTACAAAACGAGAACTGAGCCACAGAACAATTGTTACAAACTTACCCAGGTTTTTTGTTCGAGATACTCTGGGCTTATTTTTCAGGATGCCTAGTGCTCTATGTTCTCCAGAAGAGGTCCTCTTGTTTTTTGTCAGGTGTTGAAGTTTTTGGCACTTCCAAAATGTACAAATTTGGCATCTAGAATGTGAAGGGCACACTCTTTTTAGCCACTTGGGCTTTTAGCACAGTCACAGATTTTTAGAGCTAGGAAATTCAAAACAAGTTAAGAGGAAACTCTTATGGTAGCCCAGGCTATTTACAACAAATTGCAAAACCTCCTATTGAACTTACACCTCTTAGACAAAAAATAATTCACAAGAAAAAAACAGAAGATATGAAAGATGCTTTCACTACCTTTAGTTTGTCAAATGGGTTGAAATGGCCAAAAAAAAAGAAAAAAAAAAGTGGGCTGTGTTTCATGAGAAGCACTTGTTCTTAGCCCATGTTTTGCCAAGATGACCTGAGGAACAATCTATTACTGAACCTTTGGTCTCTTTGATTTAGCATTATGATGTGAGCAAGACCTGCCTTCTGAAAATACCAGATGATATCTAATTTCTAGTCTGTGCATTTAATGTTTTACCAGTGTTACTCTATACATTAAATAATACACCACATTTTTTAAAATATTTCCTTCCGAAAGTCATGTACTTACTCATTGTATCTATGTCTAAGATCCACAAGGGAACTTTCTGAGATCTTTTTGGAAAGTGGGAATCGGAATGAAGTCTTTCATGTCTCTTGAGTATGAGGCCATAAGGTGTTTTTTAATAGGAATTACATTTTGCTGAATGAAAATAAACCAGAAGATGTACACCAGGAGCATGTTAATACTCTCTAGTGCTACTGGGCATTTAGTTTGTGACATGAAGCAGATGCGCACACGAGGTTTTGTCCATGCATCCTTTTTATTGATAATGATCTCAATAGATGTTAATTTTGGCATACAAATTGATATTTTCAGATCTCAGCTTCACAAGTATTGATTTAAATCAACTGCACAAACTTTTGCAGTTTTAACATTTGACAAATGTGAATCATAGAAATAATGAATTGGCATATGTGGAGCACTGAAACAAAAGGGGTTGACTCAGTGTGTGTCTGTGGCTGAGTTGTGCCTGCCTGCATGGGCTTTCAGGCACAGGACTGGACGGGCCACCCAAGTACAGAAGCAGAACAGACATGGTGATTCTTCACTGAGAGGAGGAGCAGACTTACTACCAAGAACAGGGTAATATTTGTCTTCTGTTCCCCTGTGATGTTATGATCAAACCACATTTCCCTCTATTTTCCTTCTTGCCCTAATGTCACCTCTTCTTCTGTGATGATAAAAATAGTAGTAAAAACCATCAAGCTAGTGGAAGAAAAAAAAAAAACAACTTAGTAAAGGGAAGACAATTTGTCTAGAAAATTTCAACCAAGCACCTGAAGCTGGACATTGTGGCAAGGGTAGTGTCAGAAGAAGTGCTAGGCGACCTGAGCTACTGGTGATCTTACTGGCTTCACTTGCAATGTATATAATCTAAAAGTAAACAATGTTTGTTGTCCTTTACTGTCAAGTTTCTTATGTTAAGTTTTTTGAATAGCAAGCTTGAGTATAACAACCTGAGCCCATTAGGAGATTAGGTGCTACAGCAAATCCATGTGCTCAGTGTTAGTTCTTCTATCAGCTCGATAGGGTTTCTTTTAGTAAGCAATTACATCTGATTGACATGTTTTCTTCTGCCTCTAGCCCTGACTCTGTCTTACTAAACAATTCTAGATCAAGGACTGTTAATTTTCTATTGCCATTAACTAAAATCAGGATCCAAAAGAAAAAATTAAATACCTTTTAAGATGCATCTTGAAACAAATTATAAAATATGTATAAAGAGGAATATATTTTGGTTTCATATATTGTAGTTGTTGAAAGTCAAGTATAAAACAGTTTAAGGCATGCACATACATTAAAATTAAGAAATTCTCTTTTTTCTACTTCACATAAGAAAAATTAAGTAGAGAGCTAAATCCTATCACTAGTTGTGCATATAGTTTTTCATGTGATTTAGAGTCATAGAATCATCAGGGATCAGAACGGACCTCAGATCATCTAGTCCAATCCCCCTGCCGCAGCAGGATCACGTAGACCAAGTCCAGATGGATTCAAACATCTCCGGAGAAGGAGATTCCACAAAACCCCTGGGCAGCCCCCTCCATTGCCCCGCCACCCTCACTGGAAAGAAGTTACAGAATCGGTCAGGGTTGGAAGGGACCACAAAATCAATAAGTCCCAACCCCCCTGCCATGGACAGGGACACCCCA
>VZRI01006839.1:367467-382354 GCA_013397515.1 Upupa epops
GTGCCCACCTCTCCAGCCTGTCCAGGTCCCTCTGGATGGCACCCCTACCCTCCTGTGTGTACTGCACCACACAGCTTGATGTCGTCAGCAAACTTGCAGAGGGTGCACTCAATGCCTCTGTTCGTGTCACCAACAAAGATATTGAACAAGACTGGTCCCAGGACTGATCCCTGAGGGACTCCGCTTGTCACTGACCTCCACTTGGGCATGGACCCATTGACAGCCACTCTTTGGGTGCTTCCATCAAGCTAGTACTCACATTCCACCAGCTTGGAGACCAGAATGTGATTTGCACCTCATAATTCACATAAAATGATATAATTTACTAAAGTTTTATACTACCATGCCATTATGCATCCTGAAGTCCTAGAAAGCAGGAGTGACCTTTTTTTTGAAACATTTCTCTGTAAAGGAATGCATGCTTGAGTATTCCAAGTGTTCTTGTCCACTGAATTTTGCTGTTTATGGAAAAAGACTTAATTTGAAAAGGATTAAAGGCTTTAAAAACAAGCAAACAAAAACCGTTCTCCCTTACTAAACCCACTATAATGGTTTGCTTTAGTTTTATTTCCATTTGTTGTACTTTATGGGTTTATTTTTAAAAAATTGAAAATATATTTATGTTAAAATACCACAGAAGTGCCTTTGCATCTCAGGTTCATGTGATGCATTTTTACATGCCTCACATTCACCTATTATGATCCATTAGCAAAAATTATTTGGCTGAATTTGTGTTTTGAAGGAGTTAAAAGAATCTACTAGGTTGTGCAATGAAGTGGTTTTGCCTGAATGTAGCAAGTAAATATAAGCAAAAACTACATTTACTCTCCATGTATAAAATAGAGGATGTTCTTTTTTTATTTCAATGCCTGTATTGAACATTTGCAAGTAACAATTTCTGTTACTTAAATTTTTGGCTGTAGCTTTTTTGCTGTAGCTTTTAAAGATATGCTGTCCAGCCAGAGAGTGGGGGGTTGTTTTTGTGGGGTTTTTTCTTTCATTTATGTGCATATTTGTGAAGCATGTTCACTGTCTACTATAGATTTGCAGAACTCCCTCTTAATTTCATATACCTGTTTCACAGGTTAGCATATGACTGTTTTCAAACCTTTTTGACCACTGGTCTGTTTTGTTTGAATACAGTAAACAGAACTGGCTTACATCTTTTTCTTTTAGTTCTTTGTATGACGGGTTTTCTTACATTTTCTAATTTTGTTTCCTACCTTGCACTGATTCACTGCGAAATTCCAGTTCTTAGTGCTGGTATCATGGGAAGAGGTTTGGGATTATGAACAGTTTCTTTTCTCAAGGGAAATGTAGGTTTTCAAAAATAAGTGCAGTGATAAATAGCATGGAAAAATAACCAGAAACACTCCTGGTTCTTGCTATTTGCTCATATTCCATCACAAGCAAAAGCTTTGCTCTGTAGCTGTATTTGGAGAGTGTGAACGTGGATCTTTTTATATTGTGTTTCACACCCATGTCTAATGAAGTGTCTTGGAATTGGCTTCAGAATAGGAAATATATAAGGATTTTAAACTGTGAAACTTATATTTAGTCCAGATCATGTGGCAAGAGTAAATGTTGACTGAATTATTGTACCTGATGTCTCTCTTGTCCTGAGGATTTCTGCCTTTAATAAGGATTATTTATCCCTTTGATTTACTTCACATATGTAAGAATATATAAGAATACAACATAGTTTATTTGGTTTGCCATAATGAGAAATGCCAGGCCACATCATGGATAGCCATAAAAGCCCTTTGATGCTTTGCATTGAATTATCCTACATTATGATTTGAAGTTGTATTAAATTGCTTTTATTTAGCTAAATGTGTCTACACATATAGTTGACTTGTATTTTAGAAGCCTTTTCCTTTCCTTTCTCTGCTGTTACTATGCGCTTTAATAATGTTAGTGACTGTGTAGCATGCCAGGTGTACTTTCCTTTTTGACCACAAAAGGTCAGATGATAAAATTGTGCTCTTTTTGTGCATTTTTCTCTGAAAACACATAAGATCATTAGTTCTCTCTTGCCAAATTAAAAGATTAATAAGTAATTAGTAAGTTCTGCTAAAATATCTGTTCTAGCAAGGAATTGCATTTGGGAACTCTTCTAATTTTTCCCTTAAGCACTGACCACAGAACTTAATTAACTTTCCATCATAAATTCCAGTGCAGGCAATGCTGATTGTGTCTTCCCCTACTCCTACATGTTCAGTAATGATAAATTGTCCCTTACATAGCCAATCTGGAGGCAGGTGCCTTTGAATCTCAGGGGTTATACATACTGTACTATCCATAGGGCTGATTAATAATGATCTTTTCTTTGAACCCCCTTCTTTATTATGTTTACGCTTCAGTGAAACAGGGAGATGTGCATGCTAGAATAAGAGGGTTCCTCCCCTCTCGATTATACTTCTAATTTAAAATAATCTCTTTTGGAATTGATTTGCACGTGCATACTGCAAGGTACCTGCATCTAACCCCCTAACCCACATAACCCTTCCTGTAGTTCTAGTGTAAAACACCACCTTTGCATCTTTCCTTTTTCTAAGTAAATCCTTTCTTTGTATGTGAGTGCCTCAGTGTGTTGATTCTCCCTGCATTTGCCCTTCTCTTGTTCTCTCAAGATTGCATTTCTAGTCAGCTCTAGCTGAACTGTTCATTCTTAATAGTTTGTGTAAATGGTCCTGAATTGTGTTTGTAAATTTGCCAGTGAGATTTTTATCCATACAAGTCACTAAAAATTTGGACTAATTTGAACATTTGAGGAGATTCTTTCTAGGAGTCAGTCTGTGTCTCAACATATGCATTTGTAAGCATTGTCATTAGACACATAGGAGCCAAAATTAATTACAAAGCAACAGAACATAAGCTATTATGTGTCTATGGGAATATCTAGATGCTGTGGTGGGTATTATGTTGCATTCCCAGGCTGCAGTGTTCTTGTAAAGCACTGTTGTGTAGTGTGGGTGTGCTAGTGTGGCTTTAAACAGTAAACTAGAGCACTAACCGTGGGCTAGTGATGCCGTGCAGTAGTTGCTTCTGGGTCAAGGTCAAGCTCATTTAAAATTCTCCATACCACACTGCTTGAGATGATCTGATCCATTGGATCAGATGCCTTTGCCTCTGAAATGTGGAGAAGTTACTTTTGAAGTGAAAGTTTGCTTTCTCTCCAAATCTGGTCATTAGGTGATTCTGAAAACCTCAGTTCTTTTTTGTATGCAGTTCTTCCCAGGCCTACGATAACCTCATTTGGCCATGATTTACTTGTGATATTTGCTTATTTCCAGCATGAGAGAATTCAGTCTTTCCATTCAGTGTCAAGCATGCTGCAGACCTGAATAGTGACACTCTGTTCTAATATTTTTCCAAGATACTTGGTCTCTGGGATCTTTGGATGTTTTAGTTCTGTCTATGAAATTACTAGTCTTTAGGTAATTCTTTTTTCTGTTCATTTTGTTTTTCAGATTTTGCAAAGTATTTATTTCCTATTCAAGGCAGTTCTTCTGTCAGCTCTCTTTTTTCCCTCCACGTGCATGAGAAAATACTCAGAAGCATAACAGAATCTCCATATAGACATTGTTTTTCATTCAAAATAAAAGCAATCCATAATTAAATCAAACTCCAGTGCCTTGTCACCAGATTGCCAATGAATGTTTTAATTACTAACAGGTTACAAAAAGGGAGGAGGGAAAAAGACTACCTGATAGAATAAATTTTGTTATCTCCTACTGCTGTATTTGTCTTCATCATATAAAGTTGTCAGTTTGACTTCCCTCTTGAAAATATCCTTATGAAATTACTTTATAACTAGTGGAGGGTTAGACTGAAGGAATATTTATATACAGCTTGTAATTCCTTTCTTTTTGCTAGACAGAAGGTCACTAATAAGAAGACAATGTTTAAACTCTACGTTTTTCAGTTATTATCTAGACCTAACTACAATTTGTTGTTATTTTGCATTCAAAATAAAAGCAGGACATAGAAAGAAGTAGGTACCATGCTGAGCCCAAACGTCATCAAAAAAAAAGATGTTTTCATACTTAAAAGTTTCTCTCTGATATTCTGATCAGCCCTTAAAAAAGCATAACAACAATTAATGCCAGGGAATTTTCTGAGTTACTTTTAACCATAGTTATGGTAAGTGGTGTTGAGGTTGATTCCTTGTTTGAAACAGCCATACTCATCTGCCTTGGAAAGAAAATTGCATCTTTTTTCAATGGAGTAAGCTTAGCTTCTTAGAAAAGATGACGGCTAATTTTGAGGTGCTTCATGATGCCATATTGTAATGGCCTAGCAAGTACAGTCTCTACTTAGGAAGGGTGCTTTCTGCCCCTCAATCTTCTTGATGAAGTTGAAGTAATCTGATATTTTCTAGCACTATTTATACTATATTGGAATGAAGGAGTAGTTGCCAATATTTTGTTACAAACTTGTGCTTATAGCTTGAAAATCCTAACAACTGCCAACAGCAGTGAATTCGGTATGTGTTATAGTTTTAATTGCATCTAAAAGAACCTATTTACTTTTAGTACTTGAAAAGCTGAGGACTAATTATTTTCATTTGGGTGTTGTAGTAGGAAGCATTGGCTTTTGCCTCAGGTGAAAAAAAAAATCCCTTTTATTTTTTTAGTGCCTGGTGCTCTTACTGATTGCAGTGTTTGAAATGCAAGAAGGAGGTTACCGTGATTTCCACTGTGGCAATCTGTAACTGGGCTAGCTGTGAACCCACTTCTAAGAGAACTTACTGTGTTCAGTGTTAGTTGCTGTATTGTATGTATTGATGACAGCACTACTACAAACTCGGCTGTGTCTCAATGTCTAGTATTAAAGTTTGATAGTTCAAACTGCATTCGGGGAGGGGTTTATACTTTTCATTTACTGTACTGTTTGTGGGGGGCTTTGCCCTCCTGGCTGTGGGCCAAGTGCCCACCAGAGCTGCTCTATAACTTCCCACTTCTTGTATGGACAGGGAAGAAAAAAATACAGCAAGAGTCTAGTGGGTAAAGACATTAACTGTTTAATAAAGCAGAATCAAAGTCATGCACAGAAGCAAAGACAAATAGTAAACATTACTCCCTACTTTCCATTAGCAGGTGATGCTTTGCTGCCACTCTAGGAAGCAGGGCCATGATACATGTAGCAGTTGTTCCAGAGAAAAAAAAACATCATCAGCAAATGCCTCTCCTCTTCCTTCTTTCTCTTCACTTTTATATTTGGGCTAAAGTCATATGAAATATCCCTGTGATTAGTTTGGGTCAACTGGCCTGCCCCATCCCTACTGTTGGGGAGAATGTTAGGGAAAAAACCCCAGTACAGCCTTGGTGCTGTGTGAGTACTGCTCAGCAGCAGCCAAAACACTGATGTGTTATCAATAGCCCTCTAGCTACCATCACAACCACAGCACCATGAGAGATGTCATGGGGAGGGAGGATCAACTTCATCTCAGCTAAGCCAATACACTGTTTTGTAAACTGTGGTTTATAGGGAGAGCTGGGCAAAGAGCTGCACCTTCTCAACATACTATCACTGGAGTCTCCTTCATATATTTTTTCCTAGCAATTTCTTTTCCTGCTGCAGAGTGTCTTTACCTGAGGATATAAAATTGTTGTTAGGAACTAAGGGAGCAGGAAACTTGATGTTGCAAACAGAAAAAATTTGTTCCTGCAAGTCTTGAATTGTCTAGAACACTAATGCATGAGCTTTTAATAAGAATGGTTTTCGTTAAAACATATGTTGAAATGTGAATCTGATAGAGGAGTTTGTGCTGGTTTCAAATCTGTTTAGATGATTATGAGATGTTTAAAAACTATCACAACCTATAGTTTTATGTGATGTCTAGGTTAACTGTTGTCCAGTATGTTATGTCGGGAGTTGATTAAAGCTGCTACATGTGAAAGCTGACATTCATTCAGGATAAAAATAAAACTTGGGTTTGGCTTTTTTATTTTTCTGCATGTACCCACCTCTCGTCTATATATTATGCCAACTTGACAATGGCAAATATTTATTCTTAGAATGAGCACACAGTATTATTCACAGGTAGAATCTAAGGAATGCAGTTCTTTAAATTATTTGCAAATTTTAACCCAGACATCCTGTAAAAATAATATTCAAAGCAGACAAAAATAGTTCAATCTGGTCATGAGTGAATGAAAGCTGGTAATCTTTTCAGGAATTCTTGAGTACTGGTTTGCTCACTAAAAGACGTAAGTCTCTTCATTGCTGCTTCTAACTGGAAAAGCAGAATATCCCATTGTTTCCTGAAATTCTTTCATAAGCCCTACTTTCTTCATATCTATGGCATCTCAGTAACTTTGAACATGAAAAAAAATATTCAGGATATATTCTATTTTAATATCAGTGGCTGATGTTTGCCATATTTAATATATTGCCAAATTATGAATGTCACTCAGTTCTTAGAAGTCTCATCAGAACAAAGTGCTCATGCTGACTTTTTCCCCAACAATATAGAGCTTTAACTAACACTGGAGTCCATCAAAACTTTATCCTCCACTGAGTATTGCATTTGTATAGATAATATTAATACACGGTTCTAATGCTCTATGGATCATTATCTGGCAGTGGACCAATAATTGGGTATAAAACATTAACAACAAAGAAGGAATACTGATTCCTTTGGGCTTATAATTGTTCATTAAAAATTGCTACCAAAATAGGCCTGAGCTGATTCATAGAGAATTAAGTAGATTTGGCTTAGTAATGTTTTCAAGTTTCTGAATAAATTATGAATGCATCTTGACTGTTAGAAGGAGCCACTGACATTATGAAATGGTAATGAACAGATCCGCAAGAGAAAAACAGCCTCATCTGATCATCATGTTCAAAACCTATTAAAGTCTGATGAACTGAGAAGATTTTTTAACTTCCATGTATAGATATGCAACAAGTCATAAGTTGTAGGCTTTAATAATATATTTTCTTCACAAGCAGTATCACAGCAATTAGGAAGTGCTCACTGAGGTAGAAATAACGCTAACTGCTGCACAGATTAGCTTTGCGAAAGGGAACTCTCAGACATACAGTAAAACAACACATTCCATGTTCCTGTTGGTGCATAATTTCTACTTTATTTACTTATCATATCACTTAAAGAGGACTCCTAGGCAGTAATGAGTCTACATAAATGCACATATAATACTATGTAACAAATTAAATAAAAGATAAATCTAATGATTACCTATTATAATGACAGTGCAATCACTGGGGAAATTCTGCAGTTCTGAGAAGCCAATGGCTGCAAAAATGCCACTGCACAGTGTACATTATTTCTTAGCTTTAGCTTCTGTATGGCTTTTGGTAAAAGATGTGTAATTCACTTGGAAGAGATCTGCTAAACACAATGGCTCACAAATCTTCATCTGATACAGTAATACTTTGAAGCACTGGAATAAGTATGAAAATAACAATCCTGAAAATCCTAAGTGGTTTTCTTGCTGGGAATTGAAAGTATTTGTTACCACTATGGTAAAAATGAAGATAACATGATGGCCAAAATGAAGGTCTTAGACTGTAAGTGAAACTGTATACTGTACTGAAAAAAATGCCACATGCTGCAAGTTGTGTCATGAGAAGATATGTTTATGACCATCAGTGCCAACTCAGGGAAATGGATATTAGTATCTCTGAGCCCCAACAGAGAGCTCTTTAAAATCTTAAAGGAGGCTGACTCTGATGCTTCTGACGTTAAACATTTTAAAAAATGTCAAACAGAATTTAGTCATACATTAAGCAGAGGACATTTAAAATGTTAAGTACAACAGTTAGATTAGGTGCTTACAGCAAAACATTTATAAAATAGCAAATGCTAATTAAAATAAATTATCATTAAAAAGTACTTCAGAAATGTCAAGGTGAGCTTTTTTCCCTTGCTATGCTGAATGATGATGTCTGAATCCTACCGCTTCCTCCTGTGAAGATGTTTAGAAGATTATATGTGTAATGTTGGACACAAAGGCAATATAGTAGACCTGTTACACAGAGTTTTAGTAGAGGCATTCTGTGCTGAGTAAGTTATGATATTTATGTAAGTGAAATATGTGAAGGAAAGCCAAAACTAAGATTTTAATAAACAAGTGACTTAAGCTGTTAAATGCTGTCTCTTAACAGCTGAGCAGTCAGTGTTTAAAACTGAAGTGCTTACTAATTTAAAACCTAAATATGAATGTACTAACTGTAGCTGTTGTATTATGAAATACTTGCCTGGAAGAAGACATAGTCATTTGTGTTGGAACAAAGGAGATACAGTCCGTCCGTTCCAGTGTTGGTAAATTGTAGCAAGGTGTAGATGAGAAGTGAGTGTAGACTCAGAATCACAAAACGTCTTTGGCTGAAAGAGACCATTAAGATCATCAAATCCCACCTCTGACCATTGTCAGATGACCGCTAAACCATCAGCCTTTTGAATACATTCAGAGGTGGGGACTCCACCACTGCCCTGGTCAGCATATTCCAATGTTTGATAACTTTTTTGGTGAAGAAATTCTTCCTGACATCCAGCTTAAACGTTCCCTGGTGCAACTTGCAATCATTGCTTCTATTCCTATCTCTTGTCACTAGGAAGAAGTGGCTATCTCCTGATTCGCTCCAAATTCTTTTCAGGTAGTTGTAGAGCAATAAAGTTTCCCCTCACCCTCCTTTTCTGTAGGTTCAACAACCCCACTTCCCCCGACAGCTCCTCATAACACTTGTCCTCTGGACCCTTTACAAGCCCTTCTCTGGACATGCTCCAGCACTTCTGTGTGAAGTGCTCAGAACTGAACATAATATTTGAGGTGTAGGCCCACTAGTGCTGAGTACAGGGGAACAATCACCTCCTTAATTCCTCTGACTACACTATTTCTGATACAAGCAAGGATAACTCTATGGACATTTTTGAGTAAGTCCTGAAACTGTATGGTGGACAGGATGAGCATGATGTGTTCATTCTCATGCAATAATGCTGCAGTAGTTTAAACTGGAGCTCAAGTGGAAGAATGCCAGAAGGATAGTAATCTTGTAGTCTTTGAGAGGATATGAATGGAATATATTAAACTTTTGATTTTTATGGCTGGTATTTTACAGAGCTTCAGAAAACACTTGAAGGAAAAGAAAGGGAATGGTATTCTATGATGAGACAAACATTCTGAGGAATGACATGAGTGACCTCTTGGAGCTGAAGAAGGAGGTGGGTAAGACATGTTCATATTTGAGACAGTCTTCTTATCTAGGGAATATTTGTCTGGCACCTCTGGAAGGACTAGATTAGGACTAGCTTTTTTCCTTGTTCTTTTTTGTTTTTGGTTTTTTTTTTTCTGTACTCCATGAATACTTTTACACAAAAGGCATAAAAATACCATCCTTTAGGGACATATCAGGAAAAATTGAATTCTCTCAGAAGAGAGATTTCTGGAGAGGGAAATGAAGGGTTAGTTAATAGGCAGCAAGGCTCATAAGAGAGAAATTGTTAACATAATAGGAAATTGAGTGAAACTGCCTAAACTTTCTGTAATAAAGTTGTCTGTATTCAGTTACTTTGAAAAAGTATGTGTGTTGTTAAAAGACATGAACTTCTGATGTTGCATTAGGGTTTGTGTGTTTTTTCCCAGAGAAGAATGAAATAGCATATTCCTGTTCATTGACCAATCCCAGTGCTTTGAGATTTGCTTCAAAGTGGTCAAAAGTAATCAAGGGAAATACAGAAAACTGATATAAATGTGTCAGCCTGCTCTCTGCACAAGCCTCTTTTTCTGTTTGCATGGTGAAAGCATACATCTATTAGTGAAATGCCCATTTCAAAAGTTCTTTCATTGGGCCAGGATTTAATTACAGCTCTAAAAAATGTAGGAACTCCATTTTCCCTAACCAGCCACTCTTGCATTCTCAGTGTCTCTACAAGATTATATCAATGTCAAGAACAGTGAGGCAATTTTTATATGACAGCCAGAAACTCTTCCAGCAGCTTTTGGTAAGTGATAATGTCTTAAACTAAAAGGCGTAGAAGACAGCCTGGTTGCTTCCCTACAGTGACTGTCATGTGATTGTCAGTTCTTGGCTGAAGCAAAGAAGATGCTGTTTGCGCTTCTACACCAAGTTTTGCATGGTTTGTGAGGTATAAACTAATTCTATTTCATGTGTATATATCTTGTGGTGTGGAACTGTACTATCAAGAAATGTATGTCTTCAATAAGGCATTACAACTTATCAGTTCTATAAGCTATAGATTATACCAGCGTACTGTGCCTGACTCAATCTCCCTGTGCTAAATCATGTCAGGATCTGAAATTCACTGTTCCATAAAAAAGAATAGAGAGAGGCAAAATATCTGTTCACACATATGTTTGTGTATTAACAGAAAATTGTAAGTGATTTGGAGACTCTAAGCATCCCTGCCGAATACCATGGGAATAAGTTTTTGCCTGGTTAGTATTCCAAAGGAAATGACAGAACCCAAGTGATGTGGGACATCTACATCTAGACCAGACAAAGCACCTCAGTATTTTAGAGTAGGGAGGCACTGCTGCCCTGGCAGAGGTATGTTATTAATGACCATTAAGTCTTGTGCATCTGTAAGATAAATCCTGTGAGTTTCTGCACCACACAGATATGCCTCAGTTTGTAAAATCACTATTCACATTTCAAAGTGTCCCTTCTTATCATTTGTCAAGATCAAAACCATAAGATGCAGGAGGAAAAAAATTGCATTAATGTAAATAGTCCTTTTAAGAAAGTATAAAAATTAGAAATAAACTCTCATCATATAAATCATATGACATAATTATGCACTCATATGTTACATTACACATATGTTCACATTAATTGTTAATAGGTGTGATTTTGTTCCTTTTGAAACCATAATTGGAAACACAATTCTCCCTCTTATTCTAATTAAAATATTTTAATATATGTTTGTTTAGATACTATGTTATGGAAAGTTGCAGTCTTGGCTGCCTAATGTGATGTAAAAATCAATTGCATATGGAAAAATATCTGGTTTTAATTTACGAAGACTAGATATCTGCTTGATTACTGGTAGCCATATCGATAACATTTTATATATTGAAATAGCAGTGATTAGCATTAATCTTGGACATGCTATAGTATTTACCTCTTCATCTATTCAAAGGTAATTGGTTTTCTTGAATGCAGTTTTTGAGTTGCCATATCGTATAATTTCTTTACCGCTGTGTCTTCTACAGTGGGTTGAAAGCAGTTTCTAACGTTCATCATATACTTGAAGTTTATTTGTCTTGTGCAGACATCAGCATGCAAATATTGCTGCATATGTAAGCCTTCTAACTAATTGCATGCAAAACAATGCAAAGATTTGAACATTGCACAGCAATTAATATCATCTCTGGTAGTGTGTGTTTCCGTCTCCCCGTACTCTCTTCCTCCATGCCCCCCCAACCATAAATCATTTCTAACATGTCAGAATGGATCTGTGCTGGCAGAGAAACAGGGGTAATGTTTCAATTTTCTCCATCTGGTAAGATATTTTCTGTTAGCTGTTCTCTCTCTGAAATTATTGAATTTACATGAAGAACTACGTACTGTAGACTAATAAGATTCACTGAAATAGAGTGGAGAAAGCATGACCTGTCTTAAACTAAATTTGAGGTTGTGTGAGATCAAGAAGTGTAGCTGAGGACCAGGCTGCTTACGTGCACCTTCAATGCCAAGGGAAGGACACTGGTATACTGGCAGAGAGGCTAGGGCTGTGGCTGTAGCCTTGGTAGTCACAGTGTTCCAAGCATATCATTCCATTCTTTGCAGTGTACAGACTCAATTAAAAATTAATTATAAGAAGAAGTTTTATTCTTTCCCTAGATATCAATCTTGGCTTTCGCATCTGTATTCTTTCTGTGGCTTAAGTGGCAATCTTGGTGAGTTAGAGGGGCTTTTTGCTTCATTTATGCTAAGTATATTATTAATGACTTAAAAAAATTTCCACATTTGAAAAAGCAATATCCTTTCTGAGTACCAGATCATGGCCCTTGCGAATGGTTCTCTGTGATGCTGTGGAATTCTCCATTACCCACTGGCTTACAAATGACATACAGTTTCATGGTAGCCATTTGAAATAAAATAAGCATGTATTTACTTGCAAAGAGAAAAAAGTTGTGGTCCTTATAAAGTACCTGATTAGTACTTGCAGGATCCATGTACAATATATCTGGATGTACAAAATAGTAAATGCTTTTTGAGTAGTTCAAAGCTCCAGACCTTGAAGGATAGCACAGAGAACTCAGCATTTATCTGAGGTTTTTAGCCAATTTGCACTGCTTATCAAATTCAAACATTCAGGATTTAGTTCAAATGAAAGATTTATATTAAAATTAAATTAACAGTCCTCCTTTTTATTTTTATTTTTATTTTTTTTACACTTTCACTTTTATTTACCTTCCCTTGTTTTAGCTGTTTTGGGTATGTTCAGTTCATATTTTAAGGTTTAACTTCATGCTTGTGGAATCCACACACTTCTTCAGCAAAAGCTCAGATTCTCATTTATACATAAGATTTCAGCAGACAGGGCCTTAAGAAAAATAGCAAATATAACAAGATTCATAGGAAAATAATGAGAGATGGCAACACTATCAATTTCCTCTGAGCGTACTTCCATTGTAGTTAGGTTATTTGACAAAGTTATTTGTTATTGCAAGGTTTTCTTTGTATGGAAAGAGCAGGGGGCCTTGGTCTGAAAGGAGACAAAACTCAAGAAGCAGCAGTTATAAAGTCTATGTGAAAGAGCAGAGAGATAGTGTGCATGTGCATACATGCCTCAGTCTCCATGGGTAGTCAGCACTGAACACTGAAAATAAAATGCTGTTTGACTTAACAGGGAGGGACAGTGCTTAGAAATGTATAAGCAAGAAAATGTCCATGCAATTTCACAGCTAAATACACCACAATTATAATCCAATGTAATAACAATTTAAAGGGTCATTTCATAGTAAGATATGAGATATCTCTTGAGTGGTAGAATGCTCCCAACCAGCCGCCACCTAAACAGTAGTTATGGGTTCCTGAGAAGGGAAACATTTGAAGCAAATTGCTGATGCAGGATACCTGAAGTTCTTAGAAACTAAAGGAGATGCTAAAATCATGCATCCCCATACACACTGGAGTCTCAAGCTCAATACTCCTATCAAAAGCAAGTTAATCTTTCTTTATTTGTGTATTTGCTATTTTTAAAAATTCATTTAATCTTTCGTTGTTGCTTTTGGTTTTAGCTTAAACTTCAGCAGCTCTGTCATGCTCTGTGCACAATGTTCCCTGTATCTGGAAGACTATACACATCCCAGGACATGGAGTTTTAGAACTACTGATAGCTAAAGGGAAACCTTCCTTTGTAATGAGGTCTAAGCATATGGCAAATAGTGCACTATACTTAAAACAAGAGGACTCTGGATAAGATCCTAAGTAAATACAAAATTAATAGGAACACTCCTTTTATCTTGAAACATCAGTCTCAGCTTTTTTCCTTTCTTTGAAGAGTTTGTGTATGTCTTACTGGTGTTAATGTTCGTTTCTACCCATTGTGTTCCTCTGTGGTCCAGCAGTAACTGGGAACACTTCAGACAGCACCATTTTGGGAGTCACATTATAGCATCTCCTCTGAATGGTGAAAAAGCTCCAATTAATAAGCTCCAATAAAGCTTCATATCCAGTACTTTCACTACTGCAATGCTGTTGATTTGCGTATTAGTAAGCATCAATATATGCCTTCAAAAGAGACCAAAAGCAGCCAGAGTAAAGCAGCTGCTTCCAAATGTAAGCATACTAGGTTTGAAAGGAAACTTGTGTTCTGTTTCATGGGTCTTTTGAAACAATGTTAAGTTGTTATTAAATAAAAAAGGCACCCTTTGTGCTACTAGCCTTATGTCTGCCAATCAGTGTTCTGGAATGCAGTGTTTTCTATTAGAAACTGAAAATGTGGTATGAAGGGTTGAGTAAGTCAGAAAACATGAGAAAAAGAATTATTGAATATAGATCAGTAAATGTACAAAAAAAATGCTCATGTATTATTTCACCAAATTTTAAAAATTGTGTCTTCTCAGTTCTGCTGAGCTACAGCTCTCATTTTCTGTTTAGCCCAGCTATGCATTTCTTTGTATTCAATATCCTCAGAGAATTTTAACTGACTTTTCAAAGGCAAAATAAACTAGAAAGGGAGTGATTGTAAGGAATGTATAAAACAATGCATGTGTATGAATAAAAAGAGTAAGACTTGATGAAATAGACGTCAGCTTCAAACATTAAAAAATTGTAAACAAGTCATTGTATGAATTTAAACAGCTATCTTTTATAGCGGTAAAGGAGAGATTTGCTTATCAGGATTGTAACTACTTCCCTTTGGAAATGCATGATGCCAATGGAAGATGCTGAGATTTACAAGGTGGCTGTGTATGTATAACATCATGTTTGCACCTGTTTTCTTAAGAAAAGCATTGAAATAACCAGTCGCTTGAGTAGCTAGTTCATGTGTGGGACTTGGGAAGTAAGTAGGTCCTAACTCTGTTTCAGATGGGTTTTTGTTAGATATTTCATGCCTCAGAAGTCAGTGAGACTGAAATGCCCATCAACTTGAGCACGTACCTGGTTTTGAACTTACTAGTGTTTGACTGGAACATTTATGGAGGCAAGATCCCTAATTTCTCCTTCTTTAGAAAGTTTAGATTGTAAGATGGTAGTTGAAATAAATACTTACTTCATTCCTAGCCAGATATTTTCTTTCACCTATTATGCAACGTATTAAATTCTCAGGCAGATGTACAAACCCAAAAGTGCAACCCTTAGCATGCCTATGAAGGAGTAACAACAGAGCAATAGGGTCACAGCACTATACAAAATACTTTGGCTTATCACAGTATCACAGTAA
>VZRI01006840.1:0-22664 GCA_013397515.1 Upupa epops
TCCTCATCAGGGAGATGCTCCGTGCCCTTAATCTGCAATGTACTTGAAGAAGCCCTTTCTGTTATCCTTGACCTCTCTTGCAAGGTCTAATTCCAAGGAGGCCTTGGCTTTCCTAGCTGCATTCCTACATCCTCTAACTAGAGTCTTATAATCACTCCAAGTCGCCACTTCCTTCTTCCTCTTGAGTTTGCCTGGCAACTACCTGCTTAACCACACAGGTCTTCTCGACTTCCTACCTCTGAGGATGCTCTGATCTTGGGCTTGAAAGAAGTGGTCCTTGAGTATTAGCCAACTATCTTTGGCCCCTTTACCTTCCAGCACCCTGTCCCATGGGTTTTTCCCTAGCAATTGCTTGAAAAGGCCAAAGCTGGCCCTACTGAAGTCCTGTGGGATGAATCACTCCTTGGAAACTCTTCCTCCAACGCACTTAGGAGGAATCTAAGAGAATTCAGTTTAGCCATGTCGTACATCAGCCTGAGGAAATTTAAACCCTTTCTATCTTTAAGCTTCAGGAATGGACAGATGCTGTTACAGAGAATCCATCTCTGTAACACCCCTCACAAACCCCACAAACTGTGCCAAACTGGATGCATTGTGTTTAAATTGTTCTTTAAAGCATTATTCTGTGTCTCCACTCAGTAAAACAGCAAACAGCAAAGCATTAAAAGTGCTGTATATTTTAGATTTCAATTAAAATCCTTTATATTTTTATTTTCATTTAGAGCCTTTATATTTTAAATTTTCATTAAAAGCCTTTATATTTTAAATTTTCATTAAAAGTTAAGACTATACAGCAGATGGAGGTGACAATTCAATTTCTGAAGAAAAATTATCAGGAAAAATGTTGGACCTGCACAAAAGACTTTAAAAGGTGTTTGGAGAAATCTGATAAATATGGAGAAATCTATGAAATCAATGACTGACAGACCACTGCATGCAACCTAAGTGCTACTTTCCAATCACAACTAACTCTAACAGAGTTGTGATCTAGAAAGAACAGGTTTCAAAATGGATTTGCCTAGAAGTGCAAAAAAAACCCCTACGAAACCAGCCATAAAATTGTATTTCCTTATGACTAGACTCTACTCATTAGTCTGATTTTGCTGCCTATTAATATTAGAAGATGTGCAGCATGTTCTTGTTGAATGCTACATACAGAACCACTGAATCATTAGGGATGAGAAGGGACCTCAAAAGATCATCCAGTCCAATCCCCCTGCCACAGTAGGATCACCTAGACCAAGTCACACAGGAACACAGTACGTTCATTTACTTCTCCCTTATGTTTGCACCATTCAATAGAAACAAAACAGCCTGGGAGGAGAGGTTCCGTTTTATACGTCCCTCACCAAGCTCTTTAATTCCTTAGATGTATGAGAGCACCATGGACTTGCTCTCTGCAAGTTCTGAATATGCAAGAAAGGCTTCCTATTGATGTCCTTACTGTCAGCTGCCAGAAGTTCAATCTGGTTTAAACATTTTAATATAATTAACCATTAATTTCAAAGTTATTCTTTGTTTTAGCTGCAGAAAAGAGGACACAGATCACAGGATTATCAGGGGATAATCCTACATGGGATGAATTCCTTGTGAGAGACAGCACTAGGAAAGTTACTGAAATAGAGAGGGGAACAGTCCTCTTACTGCTTAGCTTGTTTCCAGAGGATTTAGCAAATCTTTGCGCTGCTGTTTACTGCAGAGCAGGGCTTGCTTCAGCCTCTCTCTAGATCCTGTCCCCAACACACAGATCTATCACTGAAAGTCCCACATCTTCATGGTCACAAACCAAACCACACCATTATGTGATGAAGTGTCCATAAAACTTATGATGGCTCTGCCCTGGAACAATGGGAGGTGGCATAAACAGGGTATGTTGATCAGAGCTATTAAGCTGATCAAAAGTTCCCTCTTAAGAACTGTGGCATTTCAGTACTTTGAGCTTTGCTTGTGACCTAAGGAAGGAGTCTAGCAATCCCTTTGCAATCTTTCCTGATTTCCCTATATCTGCCCTCCTGCCATTTCCATCCCTTCATGACAGCTCTTTCACTCTACTAGAACAGCGGCTGCCCCGCTGCTATGGAGCTCTGCTGCTACCTCACATTAATTGACCCCTTGTCTTGATGGAGTCCCAGACTGGTTGTTACTCGCTAACTTTGCTCCTCTCCCTGCTCTGCCAATGCCAGGGAGAACAGATGCTGTGCGATCAGTCAACCACTGCCAATTTTATTCTCTGCCTGGCAATGTGGACTACAAGTGCCAAGGTTGCAAGACCAGGGTTGCATTATAATGGTGCAGTTCGCCAATTAAATTTCACGATCTGACTTACAATTTCAGAGCCCTGAAACTTTAAAAAACACAGGGGGCTTCCTTAATTTATCCGAAGACATAAAAGGAACATCTGAAATGACTTTTATTTAGAAATTTAACAAGAAATCATCAAAGAACGGATCACGTAGCGAAATGCAAAATGAAGATATCGATGCTAAGGCTTTGTGCAACTACTTTCATTTAAAAGAGAAATCCATTCAGGGTTGTCTTTTCAGATTGTCAGATTAAACAAGCCACACGGCATTTGCTGCTAACCCGTAATTACAGATTATTAGGGAATACAAAAGATGCCAGGCATAAAAAGCTACCACAATTCACTACTCTGTAATAGAACATGCAGGGGAAGTTAATTTTGGCAAATGCTTTAAATATTAGCTTTACATAATATGTATAGGTGAGACTGTAATTAGGACAGAATGAATCCTTCGAAGCCTCTTTCATTCTGACCCAGCAGATGATTACTTTTTACTAATAAGACCACAGCCATTTGACAAAAAGCCAACTATAGTACCTTGCTTCATTCTTCACTAAATTTAATAATTACAGCTCCTCCTGCCAATAGTTCTCAAATCAGCCTGGTTCAATCCAATACTGAGCTTATTAGGGGACAGCTCTATGTTTAGAATTCTTTGGCCAAAAAAGTACTTGAGGATGATGAAGCATGCCTTAGACAAGGGCACAATGATTAGCTATTTTCTCTACATAAAAAACAGCACGTAGTCACCACAGACCACAAAATCACCTGCTGTTAGCACACAGCTGCTACAAAGAGCTGCTGCATTTATCTGGTTCTTAATACCTTTAAGGAAGCCTAAATGGAACAACTTAATACGGAGGGAGAATAGCACTACACAGAGTTTCTGGGATCAGTATTAATCTCATCTTTTTTTTCAATTTTCTCCCCAATGGAGCCATTTGATATTTACTAGACAGTCTCCACAGTAAGGATGTGCTACTTTTCTGTAGCTTCACTTCTGGATGCTTTACTTTGATTTTTGAGTTCTGAAGAAAATCATTCCTGGGTCTCTTAAGGTTCTAAGCAGGTGAGAGAAAAAAAACCCCTCTCTTTTTAGGTAACTCTGGTTTTAAGTAGTAGAACAGAGTGACAATAAATGCTGACAGGCTAGAATAAAATCACAGCAAGCTTTGAGGAAAAAAGTGTTCACAATATTCTACAAAAAAGAGCAAAGTTCAAAAAAAAATTAAATTAGTTTAGTGATGGTAAAATGAAAAGCCAAATTTATTCATGCTGCAGTACTTAACACTTGGTGCTGGTACACACAGCACAGAAGAATCCATATCGAATTGATCTTCTTGTTGTTCACAAGATACTTATTTTCAGTTAATCGAACAGTAATCGCTCAGAATTACGTTAGCTCATTCCATACTAATGATCCCTACCCAGCGTCCAGATATAATTCAGAACTTATGCTTGAGACCAACACTTCAATACTGGAAACACAGATATGATCATTTTGAAAGAAAATGTATTTAAGCAATTGAACAAACCTTCAGTGACCGGCTGCAGTTTAGAAGACCTCTCTGAGTCTGGAGAATGTAGTGGTTCTGGTTCCTTCAAGCTTTCTAAATGCATAAAAGGATCATAATCCACACAGGCCAAGTCAGAAAGGCTTAGAGGAAAATATTTGGGGTTGCTAAAACACTGAGAGCCATAGACACATCCGTGCAGAACCTAGAACAACACCAGAATTGCATGAGTTTAACTACTGAAATTTGTATTTAACAGCCTGATAAGAAATTTATAAAGTTCATTTTTATTTATTTACAGGTTTGAATGGATTTGTTGGGACCAAGTAGGTGGGATAAAACACTGGAAAATTTTAGGTGCTTAATGACTACAGAAACAAACCCTGCTTTGCAAAGCAAATTGCTAAAACTGCATCTACAGTGAAGTGGAATTTAACAATAGAGAAACAAAACTTGCAACAAATCACTAAGCCCCCTTTATTTTTAGATCTCCTATCTTGTTTAATTACATACACTAGGTCTAAGCTGCTGGAGGTTTTAATCCCCTTCACTTGCAAAAAAAAAATACCCATCTAGCCTTGCTCTGTGTCCCTGAAGACAGTAATTATAACTTAGTGCTTTTTACTCTGCTTCTTGGTATATAAAAGCTACATCCTCCTGTCTCTGTATCTCTGCATCACAAGCACCTGCTGTTGAGATGACCTACAAAAGGGAACTTGGTTTCACGTCCCAAATTGTAAAACCAAATTGATAATTCCCAATATATGAAAGGTCAAGCAGAGTAGAATGTAGATGAATGAAGAGAGCACTTCCCATTTCAGCGGTGGGGTGGAGGTCAGTTTACACAAACTTCTGTCTTCATTTCCATGAAAACTGATGCTACTTCTACACACAGGAATTGTCACTCTGTGAATAAAACACATACCTTATATATACAGTTGAGAACAGATCTTTCACTCTTATCATTCTCCGCTCCTGTGGTGTGAAGAGGCTGCAGCAAGGTCTTTAATGGCAGGGCCATTATCCAATCCAGTAAGCACAGAAGTAAAGAAACCACCAACTGGAACAAACACTTTCCATTACAAACCGGTTAAAGAGGCACTTGCTACTCCTAACTAACTTTCACTGCTCTGTTTTACTTTCTTTTTTCAAGTCAATAAAGTTAACTTTCTGCAGTAAAGGCAGGTCACACTTGTTTAAAAGCCACTGTATCTTCAAAACCATCAGCAAAAACTCGGGCTACAAAGATTGTTAATAGAGACCATCCATCCCCCCAGCAGTTTCCCCTCTGTTTGAGAGCAGATACGGTGCTTAAGAGGATGACTTTCAAAAGTGATCTGTTTTTAAAATGACAGATTGGACACAAGTACAAACTAAGGCTGATGAACTACACATCGCACTGTAAAGTGAATCATGGATTACACAGAACGCAACTACTTCAGCTGCATTTAGGGCTTCGTAACTAACACAAACAACATGCTGCAGCATTGAGTATCATCTGAGAGAAATCCAACTCCTTTCTGTATTGTAGGCTACTGAGCCAGCAAAACAAGCAACTCCCTCTAGGGGATGTTTTTAAAGACTGAAGAAAAGAATTAGATTAAGATACACACACATCCCCCAAATTATTAATAACTTACTGGCTTCAAATAATTATTTTTAATTTTTAAAACCTAGCTGTGATAGAGAAAGCAATTCAGATAAATAGCTGCAAGATCCTCTAAAATATTTCCTAAGTTAAATGAAAGTCTTTCAAAGAAAACCCACTTGACTAATTTACTAATAAATAACACATAAACTTCAGGCTGATTCCACACAACACATTACAACTTTGTCTCTCAGAGGCACCACATAATAAACCTAATGATGAAAGGGCTCAGAGTATTTTTATATGAAACCAATTTTTAAAAAACACATTAGGACTAAGTTTGTCTAACTAGGTAAGCCAATTAGTTATATGATTTGACAGAGAATGATCAGCACTAGTTCATGAGGAAACTCTCTGGAAGAGAGTATGGAGTGCAGAAGGAGCCTGTCTGAGGTAGGAGACTTAAGGCCACTGAGAAGATGAAAATACAGCAATTGTTTTGTCGGATGACAATCAAATTGATCTGAAGATTACAGGCTCTCTTGGTCACAAATAGAAAGCAAAAGAAAAATAATAAGCTTATCAATTCTATCTACAAGTTGAGAATATATTTTCACTATGAGTTTACAAAGTCTTTATCTACTTGTAAGTTCACTGAGGATAAGGAAAAAGATGACTTTCTAATTGTTGAAAGTCACCAATTAAATGCATAATTTCTTAAAATACTTGAGAGATTCACTTGTACAAAGAATGCTGCTGGAATTCTGAGATGAATATACTGTGCAGTACTTGAACTGGTGAAACACTGTTTTAAGGCACAGCTTAATTTAGTGATGATGCTGTGTCACACACTTTTGTCATTAAATTGACACAAGAAAAAATGAAAACCATTTACCCTCTTGTCCTGTTCATAAGAGGAAGCTTCTGTACTGGGTAGCAGATGGGTAATAGTTGCTATCAGAATCTGGGGAAAATATAGCAGAGTTTCTTTAAAAATACAATTTGAAGTTTAAAATAAACTTTTAAGCAGATAAATGTGAGACAATACTAGACTGTTCAGTTCCATTAAAGTAATTTTGAGAGAAATTCTTCTTGCTACTTTAAAACCCCTTAAATCCTTTTAATTGAGTATCACCAAATATGCTGATGGAATATGTTGTTCGACTGACGTAGGTGCATTAGAGACAGTGCAATTACACAGCTACTCCATACATTCAGGCAGGAAGAGAACTTGATTCAACACACTTGTAGGGTGCAGGATGGAATGTGATTTTGGGGTTGTGATAGGGTTGGGTGAGCTCCATTTCTGAGAACTACTAGAATTTGTAAACTCCTGCCTCTGTTTAACCATCAACAGTGAGAAACACTTGCATATGTCTTAAGAAACTTCTAGGTGATCCCCTTTCCTGTTATCTGGGAGGCCTCTGTCATTTTTCTACTTGACAGCCGGCTGAACAGCAGTCAGCAGGGTGCCCAGGTGGCCAACAAGGACAACAGCATCCTAGCCTGTGTCAGGAACAGTGTAACCAGCAGGAGGAAGGAGGTGATGGTGCCCCTGTACTCTGCATTCATGAGACCACACCTTGAGTACTGGGTCCAGTTTTGAGCACCATACTATCAGAAGAACATTGAGGGGCTAGAGAATCCAGAGAAGGGCAACGAGGCTGTGGAGAGGGCTGGCTAACAGGTCCTGTGAGGAGCAGCTTAGGGAACTGGGGTCATTCAGTCTAAAGAAGCAGCTGAGAGGGAGACCTTATTGTTGTCTACAGCTACCTAACAGGAGGCTGTAGCGAGGCTGGTCCTGGTCTCTTCTCACAAATTACTAATGACAGGATGAGGGGAAAATGGGCACAAGCTGCATCAAGGGAGGTTTAGACTGGATCTTCGGAAGAAGTTCTCTCCTGAGAGAGTGACTGGGCACTGGAACAGGCTGCCCAGGGAGGTGGTGGAGTCACCATCCCTTGAGGTGTTTAAAAAATGATAAGCTAGAGTACTTGAGTCTAGGAGTTAGGGAGATACTGGGATGAGGGCTGGACTTGATGATGCTGGAGGTCCTTTCCAGCCACGAGGATTCTATGATTCTATTTCTGCTTGGCACTGAAGCTCCTTAACACAAAGTGTTTTGCACATGGATATGTAAAACACAACTGTAGATCTGTATTTTCAGTAATCACTCTCTCACTAAAATTAAATAAACATATTTGAAGTATTTAGTTCTCTTTTAAATTATACTTTGCTGACAATATCCTCATGTACGCAGTTATACTGGTGAAAAAACATAATGGCAGAGAGATCTTATATGTTAATATTGGAGTTAGCAAGTGACAATGTGAATCCACACAAGTAATGATCAGTAAGATCATGTTTCTACCAATTTGTGTTTCTTTGTGTTACCATCTGAGTATTCTAGTACTTTACAATCAGGGAAGGGAGGATGATCTAATTTCTTTACATTTAACAGAATTCAAATGTCTCAAGTTTTAGCAATTACTTACTTGAATAATCCTTAAAGGTGAATCAGCTTGATAGACTTGAAGCCTATGTACATAATGGATCAGCATGTTCAGCATACTGCAGGCAACTTGGGCTACTGTCTTATTTGGAAACTACAGAAGAGAACAGAGCACAGTAATGATGACTACGTCTCACATAGCAGTGTGACAGGTCAGGAATTGTGGTGAGGTTTACGCATACAGCTCCTTATGTACCTATTTATTGGAAGAATGATTAAATCAAAATTTATCAAGTGATTATTTGTAAAAAAAAAAGTAATTCATCTGGATTATAAATCCTGTTTTATTTATTTATTCATTTAAAATAACTATTAGTCCTAACCAAATGTTGGCAGCTCACACGAAAGGTTTGGGATGGGAGCTGCACGCAATGAGGGAAAGGGGAGAGGACTACCCTGAGTCATTTCAGACCCATTTCTAAGTGGAAAAAGAATAAGAAATAGAGAAGCAGGGTTGCATTTCCCTAAATTATTAATGCACAGGCCATGCACCAGAAGCTTCACTGCGCTTGCCTTCAAACATGAAGGTGTGCATGGAACAGCAAACAGCTGGGAATCTTACAAAACGTGTATTTTACAAGTGAATTTCATCCGTCTGGACATGAAAATCCTACAAAACTGAGCTCACGACAAACTGGAGCAGAACAGTTACTGGCACAGCAGAACTACAGACTTCAGAAGACAGCTTGAACCACACAAAACAGCCTCAAGGGGAGGATTTCAAATACACTGTCTTCACTGAGAACAGCTATCTGAAACCATGACACTGAGGAATCTCCAGTAAAGGTGAGTGCCGTCAGGATTCCTGCATTACTAAGGGGATAAAAAAGTAGTTAAGATGTTTTAATCTCGCTCAGCAGCAAGGCTGTCAGAGGTGTGTGCTACAAAGTGGAGAAGTATCTCCCTCTGAAGTCAGGACAGGATAAGTATGTTGTAAAAATACTTAGATTTCATTTTTTTGGCTTCTTAATCAGGTTCCATTAATCTTTAGGGAACGGAGTATCTCATAAACCTTAAAAATGAAAAAGCTTTAAAGAGCTGAAGCACCTTGACAGTGAAGCCTGAGCAGAAAGTCAGAGGATTTCAGAAGAAAACCTATCAACAGCAAAAATTTCAAGGTTAAAAATACAGGGGAAGAAGACTCTGCCTTGAGCCAGCTTCTCATCAAAGCAGAGCTGTCGTTTCTTATACTTAAGGTCTTGCAAAGGTGAAGGCACCAGCCAAAGTATGAAGCTTTAATTAACATTTTTTCATTTGTGGTAGCTATGTAAGCCCAAAGAAAGGCTCTGAATGGGTCTTGTACAGCCACAGAGACGGAAACCAGAGCACACAGGGCAGTTAATTTTTGTTCTGACTTTCCCTGTTTCTCAGTGAACGCGGTGTCATTTCATTATTAGCTTTTAACTAAAATCTGGCAGACATTTGACGTCTGCAAGCCTTGCCAGAGCTTATGACAAGAAGAACACTGTTTATCCCTCTTGAGACAGCTTCTCCCCATGCTGTGGAGTACCCGGGATGAACACAGCAAGCAGGGTGTACAGATTCTACTGTCTGAGCTCGACCGACAACCCATAACATTAGACAAAGCTGCAATCTCTAGCTGAGTTCTGAGAGTGCTGCTGTGTTTCAGAAATAGGCACAAAACGGTCGCTAACTTTTCCATTCAAGGCTATTTGCTCAATCATGCTCATCTGTAAGCTGGAGTAGGACTACAGATCTCTATCCATTCATTTCTCCTGAAAATAAGATGATCCATTCTGGGAGTTCAGGTCTCCTACCTGGAAGCCAGGAGATGGCTTAAGTAAATAAACTGGAGTTCATTTGTTTTTCCCATGCTGTCTTGGTGTCATAAACTCAATGGTAAATGGATACCAGCGCTCAGAACAGAGGAAAAACCAACGTGCTCTGGATGCTTTTGCCAACGCAAAGCAAAGCAGAAATATAAAGATCTTTGTTTTCTCATTCGAGAAGTAATTTATGTTTAATGTGAATGAGATATTAATCATTGGTTTAGTAAATACATCAAAGACAAATAGAGACAGTGAATGTCAGCATTAAAAACAGCTCAAACTTTGATAAACTACAGAAGTAAGAGAAAAACAGCATCATTTGCCTCACACCCAGCCAGTACAGGAACCCAATAACACGCACGGGGTATTAAAAAGCCAAAGGAGAAACATGGAAGAGAGTATTAGTGAAGCTGCAAAGGATGGGCGTGATTTTGCAAAACAGGAAATTGCAATTTAGAAACTGATAATAAAAGCCCTGCAGCTACCCAGAGACTCACGCCCTGCTACACGGGATGTGATCCACTGGTTTGCCAAGATGCTTTTCAGATTCCCATTGCCAGAAAGAATAGTTAGTCCCCAGTATCTGGCATAAGCGACAGCAGCTGCACACCCCAATCTTTACCAACGTGTGCATACAGACAGACTAGAAAATGTGGCTTTTTTAGTAATTTACTAATTACTCCAGAAAACATGAACAATCATAGTAAAATTTGCAGGAACATACTGTTGATAGACTACCACTCACACAGAGCCTTGTGACAGCAGCTGAAATCCAGTGACTCACCTTTAAAGAAACGCAAATCACGTTTAATGCTTCTTTGATCTGAGGATGATGTGATTCATGAACTAGCTCCTCACAGATCCAAATCCCAAGGCTGCAGAGAGCAACACACCTGAAAAATGATGTTGAAGGACTGGTTGAGAAACACACTACAAGAATGTGCAGGTTTTATGATTTACGATATGTGTTCCTAAAGTCTAATGAATATTTTATTAATACTTAAAAAGAAATAAATAAAAAACTTTAATATGCTACAGGAAGGATATTGAACAGCTGGAACGTGTCCAGAGGAGGGCCATGAGGACAGCTGGAGGGCTGGAGCACATCTCCTACAAGGACAGGCTGAGAGAGGTGGGACTGTTCAGCCTGGAGGAGACTCCAGGGAAATCTTATAGCAGTCTTCCAGTCCCTGAAGGGGGCTACAGGAAAGCTGGGGAGGGGCTGTTTGCAAGGGCTTGGAGTGGTAGGAGCAGGGGGAATGGTTTCAAGCTGGAAAAGGGAAGATTTAGACTGGAAGTCAGGAGGAAGTTCTTCACCATGAGGGTGCTGAGAAACTCAACTGAGGAACAGGTTGCCCAGGGAGGTTGTGGCTGCCCCCCAGCTCCCTGGAAGTGTTCAAGGCCAGACTGGATGGGGCCTTGAGCACCCTGGTGCAGTGGGGAGTGTCCCTGCTCATGGTAGGGGGTTGGAACTAGATGATCTTTAAGGTCCCTTCCAACCTGAACCATTCTAGGAATCTATGAAAAAGGTATTTTAAAATGAGCCAGAAATTCCAGGTATGAAGTGGTGAAATCACAGGACAAAGGAAAACACCCTTCTGGGCAACTGAAAAATCCAAAAGAGATAAAGAATTTCTGCATTTCTATATGCTTTCTGGATTGAAAATACTACCTGAAATCAATGCATGGGAAATTCGTATCTATTTTCTTAAGACAAAGTAACAATTGTGGAGGGAGGTTCCTTCTCCCAATGAGACTTTGCTCATATTTGTTTCACTTTGGGACACAGAGACAATAGAGGGGAACGTTACTTATTCATAGATACCTACTTGTTTTCAGACTGGCATTAAATGAGGATGGAGAGAGACGGGCTACATGAGAAATGTTTCAGTCTTTGATGTTGGTTCTTCATTTAAAATCAGGAACAGAAAAGAAGTGGAAAGCTAAAAAGTATTTAGATAGATGTGTTCAAGTCAGCACAGATGGATGAAACTTGTTCAGTTGTGGTCAAGAGGGCCAACAGCATCCTGAGGCACATCAGAAGGGGGGTGGTTAGCAGATTGAGAGAGGGTCTTCTCCCCCTCTACTCCAAACTAGTGAGACCACATCTGGGCCCCTCAGTTCCAGAAGGACACAGAGCTGCTGGAGGGTGTCCAGAGTAGAGCAACGAAGATGATGAAGGAAGTGGAACACCTCCCTTATGAGGAAAGGCTGAGGGAGCTGGGTCTCTGGAGCTTGGAGAAGAGGAGGCTGAGGGGGGACCTCATTCATGTCTCTAAATAGGTGAGGGGTGCGTGTCAGGAGGATGGAGCCAGGCCCTTCTCAAGGTCATCTGGGGATAGGACAACAGGCAATGGGTGCAAGTTGGAACTGAGGAGGTTCCCTATAAATATTAGAAGGAAATTCTTCCCAGTGAGGATAATGGAGCATTGGAACAGGCTGCCCATGGGGGTTGTGGAGTCTCCTTCCCTGGAGACGTTCAAGACGCGCCTGGATGTGTTCCTGTGTGACTTGGTGTAGGCGATCCTGCTGTGGCAGGGGGATTGGAACAGATGATCTTTCAAGGTCCCTTCTGAACCCTAATGATTCTATGATTCAGCAATCTCCAAATCATTATCTTCAAGAACATGGGCTACAAATGGTTTGGAGACAACTTCAGAATCCAAAATCCTCCAGATAAATTCAGAGAGCAATACAAAACAGAGAAGATTAAAGCTGGTCATGGGAACTGCAAAGCATTACATCTGGGAAGGTAAAAGCATGCTAGAGAAGAAACAGAGTTGGCTATGAAGTCTGTGCTGTAGAAAATGGATTTTAAGGCTACACACAGAATCATGAAAGCTGCTAACAGGTAGCAAAAATACATCTTGGCATGACTTCTGTGTGATAGTGTAAATAAGATGTTCTGTACATGGTCACTGAAATCTCAGTTGCAAGACTGCCTCTGTTACATTCTCCTTAATACAATTTCAGAATAAAGACAAGCTCGAGGGAGTCTAGGAATAAAGGGACAAAAATGATAAACAGCATAGGAGATACTGCATATGGAGGAAAAGCTGAAGGCTGCTCTGAGTCTAGATGGCTATTAAGGAAGGAAATGATAAGGAATCTGATGTGCAGTAAGTCACTGAAGAGCTCAATTTCCAGTAGGAAAGATTCCTCTTATATACTGGTCATAAAACCAGGCTGATGTAAAAATTAGACAAGTATTTGGAACGGTCTATCAAAGATGCTTTTCTTCTGTGAGAACATTTGCAGGATCTTTCCTGACAGTAGCTTGGCTAAATGGTTTAAACACAATCCAGCCTCAGAGGAGCAGTCTACACTGCTACTGCCATAGTGTGTGATTCAATCCTTTCTGAACAAAAGAAAATAAGAGCTCTGCATGGATTTAACCATAAACATAGAGAGATTGCATAAGGTGACACACAAAATAGTTGTTAGAATACAGAAAAGTAGACTAATTAGTCTGGGTTGCTATCTAAAGTTTCCTTCAAGCTATGATGAATCTTCCACATACTGATGTGCAAAACGTCCAGGAGTCTGTGATGAAGAATCACAGAACACCAGTCTTGCTATCATTCCCCAGATTAGTCTCTGAAAAAGTGTGCAGTTATGTGGCTACAGTGCTGTTACTAAAGAATCGTGATCTTAACAGCATGAGCAGAAGAGATGAACATGGAGTTCATCAACCCATCACTTTCTTTTCAGACTGTCAGCAGCAGAGAGGTAGTTGATTAATACTGTTATTAATCTTAACCGATAAGAGATCTGAGAGTAGAACATATTTCAGATAACTGACTTCCCTGGAGCTCAGCTGGGCCAAGTATGTAATGAAATGCAAAACACTGAGCCTCTGTGGAAGAGATAAGGAATAGAGATTTATAGGTCGGGTAACAATAACAGCACTTGGACTTGCCAGAGAGACACAAAGCTACACACCAAAGTTCTAGGGGATCCAAGCTCTCTGCTAGGGAATTGCAATAGGCAATGAAGCCTTTACTGGTAGCTGAGCCAATGTAATGCAGACCCTAAATGTGATCTCTGATTGGAACCCAGGTGAACTCTACTGCTGTGAAGCAGATGGTACCAGAGAAGTTACTACTAAAAAAGACAGTAGATAAACTGCCATGGAGGAGTGAGGCAGTGAGGCTTTAGGAACTGTGAGAGCATCATTATCCCCACTATAAAGACATATTCTTCCATCTCCCAGAAGATAACCCCAAGAGACACTGGGAATCTATTCCTTTTCAATCTTTCCATGTCATTGCACACAGCAGTCCAACTCTGCATTTTTGGGGGTAGCATAGCTCAGCTTTCTGCAAGGCTGAGCGTGCACGTGTGCCTCTGCTCCAATATAAACATCCTTACAGCCAGATGGGATCTGGGGATGTGCAGGATGTTCCCTCCCTTTTCCCAGCCATGCTGCCAGAACTGAAGATGCTAGTACCGTGTGTTCAGTACCACAGATCAGTAATAACATTCTCAACAAAATGGATTTAAAACACCTTTTTTAAAAGCCAAATGGAGACTGTTCTGCTTTTAAGAACTCCGTTTTGTAAAAGAACACGAAAAAAGAAATGAAAATGGTCCCAGACCATTCCTTACCCTGCACTGAGAGGCATTACCAGCTCAACTGAAAAACAGGTAAGTGGGCTGATGAAAACTGCTCTTGGTTTTTACAGTAAATGAGCTGATCTTTCCAGAAACATCTTTGAGGCATGTAATTCTAGTATTTTACATTCTCTAGGTGACAATATATCAGCTGAGCATATATAAGCACTCCACCCAACCACATAAGGCACAAGTGTGCTCCTCCTTGGGCATTAGAGATTCCTTCTCCAGACCCATATGCAGGACTCTATAACTGATAGCACCTAGAGTAGAGAGGAATACAAACCTAAGCAAATTAAGAGACAGCAATGTGGTAACTATTCTCTTTGAGGTTCTCTATTTGATGATGAAGGTTGAAGTATCAGAGTAACCACTTCCAGTGTAATGCCAAGGTCAGTATTCTCTGCTTCTTTTCCATGCTGTGAAGAAGGGCTCCCGTACCTTAGCTTATTTCAGTTTTTTAAATTACACCATGTGGCCTAATAAGAAATAACCACACCTCCCTCATAAAGAATCTTGTCCTTGATCAGAGTAAAAAAAACAGCCTTTCTAGTACAGAGAATCTCTGAGCTGAACACCAGGGTAGGCAGGGGACACATACAGCTTATCCTTGTGCCCATAGTTATACCCTTTCTTACCAGCCATGGTTAGGGAAAGGATGCTGGGCTAGAGCAGCATTTGGTATGCCAGCAGATGTCTGTTCTTTCAATAGTTCTGTTCACAAACCATTCTAAATTCCTATGGTGGGGCCACAGTTTTGACAACAGTGAAGAACATCATGGTTAACACACATGTAAACTTCCATTTTACTGTCCAAATGGTAAAATAAAGAAAATAATCCATTTGGAAGCTCTTTTTATCTGACCTACCGTGCAGGACCAGATGGCTCCTCTCTTGCTGAACTTAACACAGTTTTAATGATGAGTTCCTAAAATAAAGGGGAAAATATTCACTGATTTACCAATAATTCCATCACATCAAGCATCAGAAAATTTTATTACAGCGTTCACAGGCAGGTGGCTTCACCGGGTCTCCAGGTCTGCAACTAGATGGATTGCTTGCTTAGTGCTACTCCAAGTTTCTAGCCTGCCTCAGATGCTCATTACCGTACAACCCCAAGAGCATCACACAAGTTACTGTTCTAATTTCTGCTGATTAACCATTTATCCAATTCTTGCCAATACAGTTCCAGAAAATATCAAGGGAAAAGAAAACACAGTGGACTCCCCCAGTAAAGCTCCCCTCCTGTGAACAGTGCTGAAGGGTATTACAGAATCCAGTACTCTGAGGTTCAAACCAGCATTTTTTCAAAATTATATTGATTTTTGAAGTCCTTGCAAGTAGTTGCAGAAGGAGTCACTACAGTGCCTCAAGAATGATGTCAAGAAGAATTCAGACTCATCTGCAGTGAAATGTCCCTAAAGCTGTAGGTTACTCTCAATAAGGCTCAAGTAAACAGCCAGTATACAAGAGAAATGCGAAAGAAGGAATTCAAAATCAGTCCCCAAAAGGGAGCAAAGTATACAGCAGCTTCCAAACCATCATCTCTCTCCAAATTGGAACAGTTTAGAAATTTATGGGAAGACTTTCTTAAACAGTAATCAAACTTGACAGCTAAACACACCAGCTAAGCTCTGCCCAGCTCCCATATACCAACACACAACCCAAATCTGAGTTCTGATAGAGAGGGCAAGGCCTACATTAATCTTTATATCAGTATGTTCTTTTAGACAAAAAGTAAAGAGGTTTTCTCAAGCCCCTAGGAACACAGGCAGGCTCCACCAGTTGTGACTTCTCAATAAATTAAAAAGTGTATGTTGAACCCCTTCCTCTTTTCACCTTAGCTGCTTAGATCTGTGAGACCTGTACACAGTCCTTGTGAGAGTAGGAATGAAAAGGTGAGAGAGCACAACATTTCCTTTTACAACCACTGCATAATTAAGTTAATAGTAATTATAAAGTATGTTTAAGGGTTTAAAGTTTGATAAGACCTTATGAGAACTTAAGCCTTATAATCTATTTGTAATTATTTCTGAGAAACTACAGAAACTTAAAATTTTAAGTAGTATTTCTCAGATAAAGCTCACATCAAGCATACGCTGAACATACAGAGCTGAACACCATCCAAACACTCTGAATATTCCTACCTTAACGTCTGTAAACTGAGACACAGCAATGTCAGGAATGTTTGGGTGAAGAGCTGGAAGTTCATGATATAAATTGGGAAAGCAGACTAGGGATCCTAAAAGAACTTGGGCTTCAACTCTTGGTGCCTAAAAGAAAGAAAAGAGGTGGGAAGGAATATATATTCATCCTGCAGTCAGGAAGCCTTCACAGAGAACAACAGCTGAAAGGCTGCATAGCTATTTCCTTTCTTCTCCTGCAAACTCTGTAGTGCTGAGCAAACCAAAACCACAAACAACTCCATGGACTGCTGTTCATGCACACCTCATGCTCCCATTTTCCAAGCTGGTCAAAAGGAAACTGATGAATTATTAAGACCACAGGTTTGAGCTGCTAGCCAGGCTCAGGTCTTAGGCTCAGAATGTGGACAACAAGTGGATATGACATAAGGCATTGCTGCAAGTTCTCAGTCCTATCACCAAAATCACTGCGTAGCAGAGATGTGGAGCCATAGAGATACTTCAAAAATGAAGGTACAGTCAAGAAGAAGAGAGAAATGAAAGTCACAATTTGGAGACCCCTGAAGTAAAACAGGATTCTCTGTTGCAACAGTAATTTTTGCATTTTTCACGTGTGTTCTGCAGAGGTTTTGTGCAGGATGTTCTAGAATAATCCACTGACATGACCCGTATCTGATAATTGATACGGTTATATCTGACTTCTGGGGACAAGCTAACACCCTAGTAAAGGAAAAGTACTGCTTAGTTTTATCTTGAACCCTTTCCACTCACACATGAATAAAAATGAGCAGAGAACACTTACATTGAGGAAGGAAGAAGCAGCCACTCTTCCAGCTGCTACAATGAAATCCATAATAAGCATGGTGGCACCAGGCAAACCAAGTGAAAAGAACTGAGGCGAGCAGTGCTTGATGATTGTATTGACAATATCCTTGCAGGAGGAAAAAAAAGAAGAGTATCAACAAATGAGCAATGACCAAAACAAAGGCAGGTATTTATCAAAGGCAGAAAGCAAGAAACAAGACAGCAGATGCACAGTGGTGATGAGTGAAGGGTAGCATAAAAAGAATATTCCGTAAGTATCCTGATATTAATAGGATGCTCTGTACCTTACACATCCATTTACAACTTTGATGCCAAGTCACACCTTATATTAATTTATATATAGCTTTTATGAGTTGTATAGATTATTAACTATTCATTTAAATATATGTACAGAAGAGCTATGAGACAGTCAGCCACCAAACCTTCCTAACGGCATGCTTCAATCCTCCACAGCAAGTATCATCTGACTACAACTTTATAAAAGCTGTTAGTTCCTTGTATAAATCTGTATAGAACCAAAAGATAAAGACTTATAACCGAGTGTTTTATACCATCTTCACTGATGACCTGGATGAGGGGATTTAATCTCCCCTTAATAAATTTGTGGATGGCAGGAAGTTGTGGGGGAGTGTCGATCTGTTGGAGGGGAGGAAGATGCTGCAAAGAGGTCTGGACAGGATGGGTCAATGGGCAGAGGCCAGCGGGATGAGGTTGAACAGGACCAAGGGCAGGGTCCTATGTTTTGGCCACAGTAACCCCCTGCAGCTACAGACTGAAGGATGAGTGGCTGGAGAGCCTGGCAGGGAGCGACCTGGCAGTACTGGGTGACAACCAGATGAACAGGAGCCAGCAGGGTGCATGAAAGGATGCCAGTGGCATTCTGGCTTGGATTAGGAATGCTGTTGCCAGCAGGAGGGATGTCACTCTTCCCCTGTACTGGGCACTGGGGAGGCCTCACCTTGAGTACTGGGGGCAATTCTGGGCCCTTCACTTCAAGAATGAGATTTGAGGGGCTGAAGCAGGTCTAGAGGTGCAACAAGGCTGGGGAAAGGACTAGAGAGAATGTCTTATGAAGAGAGAGAGGCTGAGGGAGGTGGGTCCCCAACCCTGGAGCTGTTTATGAAAAGACTGGATGAGGCACTTAGTGCCCTGGTCTGGCTGATCTTAGGTCCTGGGCTGGGCTGGATGATCTCAGAGGTCTTTTGCAGCCTCAATGATTCTGTGATTCTGAGATTCTGCAATTGTGTCGAGATAGTGAGGAATTTCTTTAAATTAATAGCGTACATGATGCAAATTCTTCACAAGTATTGGAAAAGTGTAAAACATTTTAACTATCGAAAACATCCTAAATCCATAGAAAGATAATCAATCCTGTGAATTCTCCCATAGCAGTGACATGCAACTAAATGACAATGCTATAGGAAGATTTGCAATCCAGCAAGAAAAGCAGTGCAAAGAAGATGTTAGAGGGCAAAACTTGGACATGTCTTCTCCACAGCCACCTGTTGGCTGGGTTTGGAGTACTTCTATTTTTTTGCTCAGTTAACAAAGAGTGTTGTTTGAACCTTTGGTCTCCCCATGTCTCTAACTGTTCCTCAAAACAGTTCACAAAACCAACCTTTTCACACTTCTGATGCAAGTCCTTTAAGGAATGTTTAAGCCATATGATATTTTCAGAGTGATTCATATTAAAACTTATAAAAATATATAATCCTGCTATATATACTGAGTAGATACACTCCGTTGTCTCACTTTGCTGTACAAATAAATTACTCCAATGTAGTCAGCACAATTTACTCCCCCACTAGCTAAACTCTTGCATCTCATAACACAATCGGTGAGAAAATGAAAAACAACCGTAGAATGGTTTGTGTTGAAGAGACCTCAGAGATCATCTAGTTCAAGCCCGAGGAGGTTACCCCTCACTAGACCAAGTTGTCCCTTGAACCTTGAAATGGTCTACATGAAAAAGCATTTCTGATTACCACCAAGAACATGAGGACCATTTATCAAAGCTTAGGAAATGTATCAACCACACAACTATTTTCACAGACAAAATTAAATCATTCAACTGAAAATACATTCGGTATTTTTCATGAAACAATTCTAAGCTTTTCATGTTGAACTGAATTTCAAAATGAAAGTTACTTGATCGACGTGAAGAAGTCCACAGTGCATTATATTGTAGAAATGAGTTAAAAAATCCCTGTTTGGAGAAACGTCTTGTCTTCGCTTCATTGTCTTACAAATGAGTTTATAAGCATGGAGCTTTCCTTGCTTGTATTTATCAGTCAGCATTGTTGCCTGCAGATTTAGAATGATATTTATTAACCACAAATCAAAGAAATCACTTTAAACAGTCTTCCACACCTCCAGGAATCTTTATTTCTGTTTCACTGCTTAGTGTTCAAATTTACCTTGAACAGCCATGGTGTTAGAATTCTCAGTGGTGGGATTAAAACTGGTGGAGAAGGTGAAGTCAGGTTGTCTGTTGAAATACCAAGATTGTCTCTTATCTGCAATCATTAAAAACAAAACGAAAAGACAAATATTTAAGAGAAATATCTAAGTTGGTGGGTTTTTTTCCTTCTGAAAATCCTGCACTGTCAAGTCAAGTTGGAGAAGAGGTTCAGTTCTTTTACCTTGGCCAGATTCTGCCACAGTTCACAGAGGTAATCAAAAACCTGGGCATGAATCTCTGGATCCATGATGCTATTGACATCTCCCAAAATTCCCAGCATTCTCCTCCACATCACAGTAGCAACATCTGCATGCCATCCTGTAAGTGTTCCCCCAGCCATCACGCTGCAACATTCTGAGGGGAACTCACTAGTTTCTGTAAAGGAAGGGAAAAAGCACAGTGAGACCCACTTCTCTGGAAAAAGAGACGTTCCCACATATCTACTACTACCTAGGTTTCTTACAATCAAAGGAAAAGATCAGGCTTTCAAGAGTAAGGTATTTTTTATCTGTTCAGCCACCTCAGCTCTAGAGATGTTTAACTAAATGACTATTAGCAATCTGTGCAGAGAAAGAACTGCCCTGTTTCTTATACTCTTTCCATAAATAGTCTTTAAGATCACTACTGGAGCCCTAAGAAAGATCTGATGGACCTAATAAGGCCATTTCTTTTGCAAGTGCTGTCTTACATTCTTTAGGGTCAGTGAATCTCCAGGAGCCCACTTGCCTGCTTTCATATAAAATTCCATTTCAACGTTACATTTTTTTCCCCACTAGAACAGCAATAGGATTTTCCTTAGAATCTACCCAAATGTAGGACTTGCAAATTGAAGAGAAAGGTGAGAGTAAACGTGGCTCTGGCTACTGTTCTTTAAGCAGTAAATCTGTATGAGAGAGGCCATATTCAGTAATGTAGCACCACAGTCTCTCTCCTAGTTCCCTCTATGATTGGTGCTGTATGAATGAACATTCTCTTTTAAGTAGAAGATTACTCTAGTTTGTCCATGCAAAGGAAACTTTCATGAATTACAATGGTTTAAGTCTACTCAGTTTACTCTTTTCCAACTCTAACAAATCACAATTCTAAAGCAGCAGAATCTCTTTTCTACCCCTCCAAGATAGATTTTGAAAACAGCACCGAAATTTGCTGAGATCTTCTGAAAATCCTGTGCCTCTCACAAACACACCAAATCCAAATGAATCTATCTGAATTCGGCCTCATCGCAAAGCCTCTTCTTTTGAAGATCTGGACCACTGTGGTAGAGACTGTAATGGTTTCTAGGCTGAAGATTTCAAAGTGCACAGCAAAATGACTTTATTTCTGTCCATCACAAGGCTGCTTAAAAGAAGAGTCTCAAAGCTACTTCAGACACTTCTGTTTTCAGAGGATTAAAATTGGGAGAAATAGGAACTTGGTATTTACAATGTGAACGCATCCTAGAATTGAACAGCTGAGCTAGCTGATGGCATTACACATTTGTTTAGATATGAAAGGGAAGAGAACCAAACTTCCAGAGAGAAAATATAACATTACTTTAAAGTGATGCCTTGCACCTGTACATCGATGATAAAATACTTTGTGGCAGAGCTACATACTACTATTAGCAGCACAATTCTAGCATCAAAAAGAACAGTTATCAACTCATGGGCTGTTAGATTAATCCACTGCTAACAGCTGCAGTAAAATGCAAGAGAAAATGCCAGAGGTTTTGGTTTGCTTTTAAATCGGTATGTTTTTAAGTGCAAATGAAATAGCCTTGTGCAGGATTGTTTACAGCTAATGTGACACTAGCTACTTCACTACATGGCATCGGAAAGAAAGAAAGAAAGAAAGAACAGGTTTATATTTTCTATTCCAGATATTGCCTAGGTCATCTGGCGTCTGTAAAACAGAGTGGTGGAGCTTCTCATCCAGCTGCAGATCCTTCTGCTCAATATGATCTGCATGAAGAGTGGCAGGAGAGGGTGTCTGTGATCGGGATCCAAGAGCAGATTGGATTGGAGAAGCACTTTCAGAGCCTGCAAATGCAATTTTTAACAGTTACCTTAAACGCCTTTTCTATTTTCTTGAGCTACTGCAACGATCTCTAAACATAATATTAAAAGAAAACTGAACTACTGTCATGTATCAACTCTGGGCAAAAAAAGATACTAACACTGCAAGCAGATCTCCCTCTGAATGGTGCTCTGAAAGACAATGAGTTACATGCAGGGAAGATGAGAGATGAACACTAAAGCCAGACAGGAAAATGGACTAACAGAGCTCCTTTTTTAGATCCAAACAGTTATAAACGTGTTTTCTCTGCAGCAGTGTTCTGAACCAGTCAAATTTCTCTCCACACTCTCTCACCTATATGTCTCTCCAGCAAAGCATTTAAGCAGAATTGTTCCTGGAACACCTGCTTTTCCGTGTTTATGGATGCACACAACTTACATGGGAAAAACTTACACCAAACTGAATATTTTTGATGTTTATTTGTCAACTGGACTGAGAAAATCCGTAAGAAGGGTGAGTTGTGTAAAGCTGGAGGGAGGTAATTTCCTATAAGACAGGAAAACACAAGTGTTTGAATGGCACTGCTGCAATCCATCATCACCACTGAGCAGCATCCTCTCCTGGCAACCATTTGGTTTCCTCTACTGAAGAGATCTGGGGAGAGGGAGTAGGTTTTCTTCTGTCCCACTTTAGTTTCACTTCCTCAAGTTGCTTAAATTTTGGTCTAAAAAGCTGAGTTCAGCCAGATGGCAAAATAAAAAGAGAACACTCTCCCCACACTTCCACCAGCACATGTTAAAATGGAAGAATTCACAGCTGTTGTTTTTAACTCCTGTATAAAGGTAACTGGGACTCAGAAATACTATCACAGAACTACTGAGGCTGGAAAAGACCTCTGAGCTAATCCAGCCCAGCCCAG
>VZRI01006840.1:22872-59088 GCA_013397515.1 Upupa epops
GTGGAGAATGATGTCCCTAGTCCTGCTGGCCACACTATTGTTGATACAATATAATGATAACTAAAGTTCAGTATTAAACCGAACTTCAGAACAGCAATGTGAGTGTGCAGTCATTTTCTCCCATCACTGGCTGCAAAGTGTTTTTTCTTGTCAAGAGAACAAATAGTTGGAAAAACCTGACAGAAAATGGCTGTGTTACAGCGTTAAGCAAACTTAATTACACTGTTAAACTGCAAAGGTCTCTATCTGATTTAAATGGCAAGGGCAATGAAGCTTTTGCCATCAATTTAAATCAGCACCTCTAGAGAGATGGACACTGCTGCTTCATGCCCAGACTACGGTACTCTTCTCTAGCTACCCATCTTTGTTTTGCACATGCTCACACAGATAATGAAAACACACTTAAAAGATGCTCAGTGACTTTTCCCCTATTTTTCTTCCAGTCTGCTCAGTAAGTGGGGATTGATAAAAGTAGATCAAGGAAGAGTGAGGGGGAGAAGAGAAAGTGAGGGAGAGTGGGACAGAGAGAGAAGGGGCAGGAAGGAGGTGCGGAGACAGAGAAAAGAAACCCTTTATATTTCACGGGAAAGAAAGGACAGAAATAATCATGAAAAAATTGCTGGAGTCTTCTAAGAAGCACTAAGCAAATGTGACTGAGACTACTGTGGATTCAGCTTGTTCTAGGACAAGTAAACAGCAATTTCTAGTAAAGTCATATGCCAAGAAGAAATTTTCCTTCTAAAAGCCTTCTGCACAAAACTATTTAGAAATAAGTATTTTCTGAGCAGCTGAACCACTGAAAACTTGATCCTCATGAGTGTGTTTTGAGGTGGAGTTTCTGCATGGACTGTTGGTATCTGATACAGTGAATTACTATGGCAGCCTCCCGTCGTGGGATTCTGCATACAGGCAATTTCCACTATCTTCCTACCTTTTATAAAAATTGAAAGCATAGAACATCCCTCTTTTTCTTCTATGTCAATTTAGCAGACAGACAAGGAGCTCCTATATTGTTGGGGGTGTGGAACAGTCAGACAGAGACAGACAGTAATTGCACAAGTCCTGCTTCTTCAGGAAACCCAGCTAAATGCATGTGACACACAAAAGCTGCCTCTCTAAGACAGTGGTCCAAACAACAAGAAGAGACAGCCACAGAATCTCAGCGGACAACTCAGTCATTAACTGCAATCTTGTCAATTCAATTCCAATGCAAACTTGGACAAAAATACCAAACAGTAATGAAATTATTAACATATAGACACAAACAGAAGGAAACCAGATTTGCTGCAAGGACGTTCAACAAGCACACAGAAGAAAATAAATGAAGAGAACAGAAGTCGAACAGAACATTGTTGGACAAGCTGAGCAACAATGTCCAAGAAAGCTAATTCCATGCTTCTTTCAGCTGAAAGGCAATTTTAGAAGATGAAAATTGTGGCGGAGGAAGTAAAGATGTTTTTCAGTATCTCTGAAAATGTAGAGATTGATTTTTTGTAGAGAACAAGACACTGTATGCAGGTACACGCTTTCAGAGACAGGTAAGTACTTGTTCTCTGGGTGGTAGTGGTTATGAAACAAGAATGATCACAGACATCTTTACTTCTTTTACAAAATCTGGCAAGAGACTGTTCCTCCTTAGAGAGGAAGATTTAGAAAGAAGCCCATTCAGTCTGGGTTAGCTGCTCCACTTGGTTGCTGACCTAAACGTTATCTTCTCTCTCAAGAAAGTTAACTGATGGTGCCTCGAGCTCGACTGAGCTTAAGCTCATCAACACTTGCTTCCTCCCAACATTAACTTTCCATTAAAACAACAAGGAAAAGTAGTAAAAGCAGAAGAATTCTTAAGTTGTAGCAATAGAAACTGATCTCACAAGGCACAACAGGGAGGAACTGGCATATTAAAAGCTCCCACTTACACACAGACAACATAGCAAGAGGTTACAATGGATGCATATAAAAAAACCCTGTGATACTCCAGTGTGAAACACCGGTTTGAAAGAAAAGAGTCAAAGCTTTCCAAGGAAAGAACGCTTCCCAAAAATCAGCTATTTGACTACCAGTAACAAAAGAAGGCCATTCGTAAGAGATTTAGCACACATGATGTGGGAAGAGCTTTCTCCTTGGGAATTGTATAGGTTTCCTCATAAAAGGTTTAAACACGTAAAGCACCAAGTCAAGGGTCATCTGGGGAACTGAGGCAGGTAAAGGTTTTCCACTTGTGCTATTTCACACATTACTTTTCAACAGCAATCAAAAAAATCACTGCAATCCAAGAATCATCTTACATAGAACGGAGATGTGCACTGCAGAAGCTGGAACTCACATTCTTCAGGATGGGTGGAAAACTTCTGAAATAAATGCTTTTTAAAGTTCTTTTTTTAACTACTTTACCTGTAATAGTTGCAGCTTCAGCAGACAATGGTTGCTGATTGAGACTACTTGTTTCTGAATCTATGTGGAGTGTAGTTAGACTGGCCACTTCTTGCTCCTCAGCACTCTGCTGCTGTCCTGAAATTGCATCAACGTCAGTGGAAGCTGGAGTTCCTACCTCAGTGCCGAAGCTGAAATCTGGATGAGGAAAGCACTGTATTAACTTCAAATCCAAAACCACCATGAACAGAAAAAAACAAAAGCCCAGGATCTCTAAAATTCTCCGTGGAAAACTTGTACGTGCAACGTTTACCTAAAGTCTGATGGGAGAAACTTAATTGACTGCTAGGAAAAGTCTAACTTCTGTCACAAAACTGTGACAGTGCTTCTGGAAAAGACACTCCTATTGCATGTCCTGTATTCTCCTTCACTGCTGCAATCCCCCTGCCACAGCAGGATCACCCTAGATCCAGTCACACAGGAACAGTCCAGGTGGGTTTTAAATGTCTCCAGAAAAGGAGACACCACACCCCCCCTGGGCTGCCCCTTCCAGGGCTCTGGCACCCTCTCTGGGAAGAATTTTCTTCCCATCTTGATGTGGAACCTCCCTTGTTCCAGCTGGCACCTTTAAGTCTCTTCAAGTCAAGCCATTAACCCAGCACTAGCAGGTCACTACTAACTCATGTCCCTAAGCACCACATCCTGTAAATAACATTATCAATGTTATTATTTTGGGAAAAGATACTTGCTTTCAAATTTGCGGCCATCGTACTGGAAGGCACTGAAAGAGTCAGAGTGGCTGTCAGAGCTGATGAGGTCGCTGCTGCCCGCGCTGGCAGGGGACGTCCATTCGGAAGGCACTCCTGGGTCGTCTATGGGACGCATTTGGTTCTGCTTGTTCAAGATATCAGGAAGATCTTTAGGAACTTCCAGGCTGCCAGGGCTGCTTCCTCTTCTTGTCACATTCTACACATTGAAGAGACAGAATTATCTGATGATCTTGGATGGCACAGTCACATGAAATGAAAGAAGTCATCCCTCGTTTGCCATGTCAGAATGGAACTAACAGTCCCTACATAACTATGATGACAGGAACTGTCATCATACTACGTACACAGCCCAAACCTTCCAAAACCCTGCACAGGCAGCAGCAAGTGAAGAAGCCGTGCAGTCCCAGAATTTCCTAAGTAGACATTTCATTTGCAGTGAGTTTTTGGGCACATACCTTAAGAAGTTAGGATTCAGACTAGCATGTGCCACACATGAATTAAGTAAGACTTGGGAGAGAAAAATAGTACAAATTGTATATAAAGAAGTTCATCAGAAAGTATAAAATTGTCTAAATCACTAAAGAAAAGTTGCTAAGCTGGATTGCAGACTCAAGCACTAAAACCTCTTTAATATCTCCCCTTTCACTGCTAATTACTAAACCACCTATCTCTTCAAACTGAGTTGTCTCGTTGTGTAAACATTTAGCAAACAGAAATTCCTGCCTTAAAATTGATTAAAATTTCTCACTCTGAATGACTTTCCACACCACATGACACTTCTGAAGACATGGTGCAAGAAAACACACGAATAGTTGGGTCACTTGGCAGAGAACTATTTACAGGGAATTACAGGGAATTCTTGTCAGAGAAATTTAAAAAACATTGTAAAAATGGAAAAGCCATCCACTGGTGGTGCTCTGCAGTTCGTTGCACTGCCTACACCTGCAGAGAACATTTGGAATTTATATATAGATATATACATACACACCACAGCCTGGTCCTCTCTGAGGATTGCAAATTGATGTATCCACTATTATTCTGAAGATGTCTGCGCACCAAGAGCTTTACAGAGTAAGACTGTGTAATTCAATAAGACTACTCATTGGGCAGTAACTTCTGCAAGTGAGGAGCTTCCACACTGAAGATTTAATAGATAATGAAACACAAATGGCCTGAGTCTATACCAAAGGGAAGGAATAACCGATGTTCTTAAATGTTCTGATTTGTAATACCCAGAGAACTAATGTTTTAGGGAAGTGACTGGTAGTGTTACTGCTAAGTTCACACAAACTTACAGATTGAAAGATAGGAACGGTAAGGGCTTACCAGGGCACTACCACTGCGGAGTCTCTCAGCTATAAATTCATCCATGAGGTCAGGAACATTTGTATTGCTATTGTCAATATCACTATCAATAGGGTGCAGCTTTTGACTCATGTCCTCTCTATTAGCTAAAAGCAAATGAACAACTGTATATAGTAAAGAACATATCGAGACAATTTCAAAACAAGTAACAAATGAAGAAAATCCTGCTAATTAACAGCAGTTTAAAGAAAATCAAAATGGCCAAACATGCATTTTAAGAATGTCCCCCTTTTAAAGCAGATTCTACTTTAAGAATTAGTACGGCTTCTTCTTCCCACTAAGCGAGGGTTAGTCGAATTCCCAGTACCACCTTTAAGTGCCAAAAAGCTTATAGGTAAGCACTACTCAAAGTTGTTAATGCTTGCTTTAAGGATACAGCATATATTCTTCCTCCGTATCACCACACGTAAGTAATAAACCATAAAAATTGTATGTTATTCCTACAGGCTCCTCCGTCACTGCATTCCTATTGAAGGGCAATGTAGTGGGAAAAGCAAATAGGCTGTAGTGTGTAGGGATGACAAACGTCTATGTAGCACTGCGTACAGTTAATATCAACAGTGCAGGGAAAATGTTATCTAATAAATTACTTGTTCATACATGGAATGAAAAGTCAGACTCTGGGTGGCCAACGGTTATAAACAATTAACGAAGTTCACTCATTTATCTGTGCTGTATGTTTGGTATAACTATACTGTTCGTATTTAACTGTGCCTGTTACACCTGACTTCACGATCTTCACCTTTAAAGTCTTCAAGTTATTGCAGTTCATGTTTTCTCCATAAGAATTTCCCCCTCAGTGTCATCTCTCATGAGACCACAGCGTAGCTCATTCTAAGAGTGAGGCTCTGTTAAATTTCAAAGAAAAGGTACTTCTACAGTCAGTGGTGTTTTCTAGGCATCTCTTTGTCTTAAGTCTGTGTTCTGCAGAGAAGCAAAGCGCTTTTTGAGACCCATGACAGTCAGGCTCTTACAGAGACTGCCCTCAGGTGGCATTAACATCTCGATGCAGGATGCAGCACAGGATCCTCTTGTTAATCATGCCAGCGGAACATTGGGGTGGGAAGAACAACAGGAAACCTACATTACTGCTGAAAGTTAATTCACTGTTCATTTAAGCTTATGTGAATGATGGATATTAGTGACAGCCTTCTTTTTTCACTCGGTCCACAGAGGTCTCATAGTTAGCAGGAGAAAGACTATCATGAGACCTTCGTGAACATCCATGATTCAGAGTAATAAGAAAGCAATGAAGGATGGTGCCGAGATGGAACTGCATCTGTTTTTGATGAATGAAGAGAGAACGGCCTGCAGCGCGTGTTCATAAAGATTCAAACCAAACCTTATGATTAGTCTCGCAGCCAACTCTCATAATGAAATCACTCCCGTTAATTGGAGGATTTCTGTTTCACAACTATTTTTTAGAAGTTATCTAAACTGACCTCCAAATGTGAATTTGATGGGCTTTTGGTTTTTTGCTTTGGAGGAGGAAAAGGAGGAAGAGGAGGAAGAAGAAAACACACTAAATGAACCAGAAATACAAGTAGTTCAACCTAGCTGGTCAAGAGCCAGGTCCTTCTAACAAATGACCTACCACTCAGGGTGGGACAGCACATCCTGATCAGATATGCACATGCCAATCATTCAGGAGGCTGGATTTTAAGGCTCTGCCATGGTAGATGAAGGCTCAATCCTTTCCTAGGTCATTTACTGTCTCTTCCTCTTCCCTAACCTAATAGTCTTCAGCAGCAAAGAGGTTCAACTGAACATCTTGAAAAGGAAAATTAGTAATTTGAAGTATGTAAAAGTAACTTATGCTGGGAGAAAAATCAGCTGGCTGTAGGCGCATGCACAACCAAACAGGGAAAGCAGTGATCATCCCAAAGCCTTTTGATTGCTTATCAGAGCTTGCTTCAGTTGCATTAAAGCCAAACTGGTGCTGCCTTTCTCCTTTTGCGCTCTGCACACTGTTAGTGCTCACCTGCAGCTTTCCTTCCAAAATAGCCCATTACATGACTGTACAGATCCCTCAGTGGAGCCTCTGCTGGCATTCTGTTCTGCCTCTGTGGGGAAACATTTGCCTTCGGCTTCGAAAGAGCATGGACAACAGTTTTATAAACACCACCCAGGGAGCCCTGCTGTTGTGCTGACTCCTGACCTGATGCTCTAAAGGCACTGCGGCTATGGAACTGATTAACTGCAATACCTTCTTTCTGCAACGTGGCTGCTTGAGTTTCTGGAGATTCCTTAATTTGCTTGCTGCCAGCTGAAGCAGCACTGATGGCATCTAGAGGTCTATATATTCCAGGTCTAACCAGCTCCGGGCCAGCGGAGGAGCTGGTGCTTGCACTGGTACTGCTGTTGCCGCTACCACTACTGCTACTACTGAAGCCACCGAGTTTACGAAGTCTTGTTTTCCAAGCAGCCTCTTTGCTCTCGAGAGGATTGTAAAACTGAACCGATTCTGTAGAAGGCCTAAAAGTGACATGAACGCTATTTCTCTTTTTTGTCGTTATTTTCATGATTTTTGCCCTATGAGTTACCGTTTCAGAGATACTCCTCTTAGTTGGTGACAGTTTGCTCGTGAGAGGCATTTGAGGGTTAACTTGTGCTTTAGGAAGAATTTTCTTTGCATGCGTAACGCGTGAGTTGGTTACTCTTTCATTAAACTGGGCACTTTTATGCCTTTCGGCTACTGCTGCTTCCACAGCTACATCTACATCAGCTTCAGTGGCTGCTTGCCTGCACAGGTATCTCTTCCCTTCTTTGCTGCTAGGACTACTTGACCCATGCCCAAACGTGCTTTCATATTGCTTATCAACATTTAACTGTCTGGCTTTATCGAGAGCTTGGTTTCTTGTCAAAATGTCTACTTGAGTAGGTGCAATGTTACTTATAAAGCCACTTTGGGTTTGTTCTAGGTGCAGCTCTGTGTTATCGGCTCTTTCTGTGATGCTATTCGTGCATTGATCGGTCTGATCTCTATTTTCTAATCCATCCACAGGTAATCTATCATTCCTATTTACTGCTGTATCAACATCGTGAGCAGAAGCCTCACATTTATCTATCTCAAAGTTACCGCAAAGTTCTTCTTTTTCTTTAAGATATTCTCTCAGAGAGGAAAGGAGATCATCTTCACCTTCAAGGTCAACATATTGGCTTTGTTCAAAGGCTGTGTCTGCAAACTCTACCGGCCCTATTAAATGACAAAGATGGTCATAGATACTATCCCCAACTTCCAAGGAGGACTCTCTGCTATTTGTATCAGTGATATGGCTTTCAGTGGATCTATGCATTGAAGAGGTCTCAGTGGAACTTTGTAAGCTTGGAGCATGATGGGATGAACTGTCAATGATAGGAACTACACCTTTGGCTCGTTCAACTGCGAATGGTTCCAGGATGTCAGAGGTGCTGCTGCTTCGTGGCAGTGGCTGTTCCTCATTTAATGCACCAAAAACTTCACTTGGAGCATCCTCGCTCTGTGAAAAATGTCTGACTCGAGGTGGACGTGGAAGAATTTGAGCATCATCGATGTCTGTAGGAAAAAAGTATATGTAACACGCACTAAAATTTACATACAGAGACAACAGTCATTTACCACTACCTCCTAATTACATGACTTTAAAAGCCAGGAAAGTCCAGAGCCTTGTTCTTTTAAGGACAACAGAAATACTTTTGCCAGTACTACAGTGTTAAAAACACACGCACGTAATATCCAGTACAGAATGTAATATAAATGAGTTAGACCATCAGAACACAGCTTTAAATGTTAACATGCATGAGAACGAACAGTGAGACCATGGAACGCCTGGAAATACAGTTAAAGCTAGGGCTGTGCCAATAAGTTCAATAATTCAACCAATATGATTCCAGCCAGTTTGTTCAAGAAAAAGGTCACCCGCAATACAAATTAGCTTAACAGCAGCACCCTTCGAGGAATTTACACCTTCAGAAAAATTCACAACTCAAAGAGAACAAGAATCAAAGAATCACAGATTGCTAGAGATTGGAAGGGACCTTGAAAGTTATCCAGTCCAATCTTCCTGCTAGAGCAGGATCACATAGATCCAGTTGCATAGGAACATATCAAGGATGGTTTTAAATGCCTCCAGAGAAGGAGTCCCCAGTCCCCCTGGGCAGCGCTTTCCAGGGCTCTGGCACCCTCACCAAGAAGAAGCATCTTCTCATCCTGATGTGGAACCTTCCCTGATCCCCTTGTCGCATGAATGGATGACACTAGCTCCTTCCTCCTGGCACCCACTTTTTCCATATTGATCAACATTAGTGAGGTCACCCCTCAGTCTGCTCTTTTCCAAGCTCAAGAGAACTAGCTCCCTCAGCCCTTCCTTATCAGGGAGATGCTCTACTCCCTTCAGCATCTTTGTGGCTCTATGCTGAACTCTCTCAAGCAGTTCTATGTCTGAAAACTCAGAACTCCTAGTGAAGTGGCAAACTATTCCTTCTTCATAACTTTATGAAGATATGCACAGATTACTGCAGTATCAGAAAGACCACTATCATTCCTGTATGCATGTTATGGTATAAACATAGTGTATCCTAAAGACTAAAGCCTTTACAGGCCAGGGAAAAGCTGGCCCTGTACAGAATAGATGACTCTAAAAAAGTGAGAAAGTAAAGATAAACCATTTTTCCCTAGAAGAATGTTCTGTCTCTTATCTCTCGCAAAAATGCAAACCTAAATTCTCAGTGGAGGTTTACCTCCTCCTCTTCTTCCAGTCTTACTGAAACATATGTGACATTTACAAGAATTACCAAATTAAGGTTTCTGCTACTGAACAACATCCTGCAGCCTCATAGTAGTTAATTTAGAGTAAAGTCATTTATATTTATTAAAAGACCAAACTTTTGTAATGACCGTTTAAATTAGAGACTCCTTGACCCTGCTGAGACTGTTAATGTGTCAACATCAGTACAAATCATAGCTAACTACAATGGAGGCTGCAATGTCATCATGGATTCATAGATGCTCGGACTCATAAAATGGTTCAGGCTGGAAGTGACCTTAAAGATCATCAAGTTCTAACCCTCCCTGCTACGATCAGAGACACATCCCTCCCCCCCACACACACACACACTAGACCAGGTTGCTCAAGGCCCCAGCCAATCTGGCCTTGCACANGTTTCTGCTACTGGACAACATCCTGCAGCCTCATAGTAGTTAATTTAAAGTCATTTATATTTATTAAAAGACCAAACTTTTGTAATGACTGTTTAAATTAGAGACTCCTTGACCCTGCTGAGAATGTGTCAACATCAGTACAAATCATAGCTAACTACAATGGAGGCTGCAATGTCATCATGGATTCATAGATGCTCGGACTCATAAAATGGTTCAGGCTGGAAGTGACCTTAAAGATCATCAAGTTCTAACCCTCCCTGCTACGATCAGAGACACATCCCTCCCCCCCACACACACACACACTAGACCAGGTTGCTCAAGGCCCCAGCCAATCTGGCCTTGCACACTTCCAGGGAGGGGGCAGCCACAACCTCCCTGGGCAGTTTGTTCCAGTGTCTCACCACCCTCACTGTGAAGAACTTCCTCCTGACTTCCAGTCCAAACCTCCCCTCTTCCAGTCTGAAACCATTCCCCTGGTCCTACCACTACAAGTCCTTGTACAAGATTGTACGGAAGTCTTCTTTCACTCACTTCACAGAATTACTGGTGCTGGAAAAGATGTCTGAGATCATCCTGTCCAGCCTGTGGCCATCATCCATCAAAATAGAGAACCTGCAGGCTCCTCTTCAGATCTCCTGACACGTTACAGTAAAGACTATATACTATCATATCCCTGGAGTAGACAAGACTAAGTACCTCTTACAGGTGTTTCAACTAATCGCAAGGATTTGTGCTACCCCTTGCAGTCTTTTTATGGAATAGGCACTAGACCAGTAAAAGAAAGTCAGCTTTCTCAATTCTGTTGGCTTCTTTTTGATAGAATTCATCATCCCTCACATTTATCTTTGACTATGGATGACTTAAACAGTTGCAGAAATGCTTTTAAAATCAGGAAGAACAATAAAGAGCTTAAATAAGCATCAACAAGATTTACTTGCCACAATAAGCAGACTTACCTTATTGTTTTAGCTAGTTTTACCTGCAGGACTGCAACAGGGAATTTACCAGAAATGAGTACAAAAGTTAAGCCCCTTTCCCTTCCCTAAATCTGTTGTGTTACTGCCAAAGTAAAGAAACTATGCTGAATCAATTTTAAAACATTTCCAATCATTGCTTTATGGTTCTCCATACCTATTGCAGCAATTTTAATACTGATAACCTGAAGTCACATTGAAAATAGTTTCAAAGTGCTCAGACTTCTCAGGGATCATTAGAGCTGGCACTGAATTTTCTCCTATTTTCCTTCTGAGCAAACCATATCAACTGGAGGAATGAGCTATGTCTGCATTTAACTACATGTGTGTGTCGGAACAAGATGAAAAGTCATATATTTCTGTGCTTAATATTTCAGATAATATTTGAAAATTAAAGTTTGGCCTGATAGAACATTTCCTGAACTGTAAAGAAGCTGTTAGAGAAGAAATAAAGAGCTCTCTTCAGGAAAACAAGAGTGGACAGGACATCCAGGCTATTTCAGAGAGTCAGTTGAATGAACTGAAAATCATAATACACAGTAATATTTACTATCTCCTTCCTCTCTCTTCAGCTTTAATAAGCAACACATTTCTCATCACTGTTCTTGTTCAACTTCTTACTATGAGTTAACACCCTGGAACTGTTGTTTCAGGCTCTCAGTTGACTAAGGCAGAGATTAACACAGAATACGTTTAGGCAGTCTCAGAGCAACGTCTTACAGCTGCAAAGGCCAGGATTCATTCAAAAATACACATTCTCATGTTATATAGGAGACTCATATATGTAACTGTACTTCACCGATCTCCTCGAGTCCTCAATGCACATCTTTCACAAACTCAAGCTCCCCTACAGCAGCAGCCTGAGGATTGCGTCCCGTGCATGCATGCAGCGATCATGATTTTCCAGAATTACTGGATGCAGAACTCCAGATGCATGCCAAGCAGCTCCACACATTGAAATCAACTCGGCTGAGGTGATTTCAATGTTGATCCAGTAATAATTTTAGGTGCTCACATATGCAGGACTAGCACATACAAGCACAGCAATATTTTCAGGTAAATGGGTAGTGCTTGTGCCAATAGAGTTTTCTTTTTTTATCAAACAGAGGAAGATATTTAGGAAATGAAAAATATACTGTTGCTACGACATCAACGCTGAACATACTGACTGTATTTTAACCCCAAATGAACAGCCCCTTCACAACCAGGGCTTACCCTTGCAACCAGTACACATTCAAACTGGGCCACCATCAGTTCCTAAGGAGGTTTTACTAACTATGTGCACTCTCACCTGGTGGATATTTGTTCCTCTACTCTGCTACTTCCCCAGCCACACTCTAATCCCTTGCTCTCCTTCACTAGAGAATTTTAGTTGTCTGATAATGTTCAAAATCTTCAGACACACCACAAAGCTGTTAGAGAAAACAGCAAGAGCTGGAAGCGCCCAAGCTCTTTTCTAGGTTAGAAGTGCAAAGGTCTGCAAAATCATTTTACTTTAAAGAACTACACTGGCTGTGCAGTTTTTGTAATGGGTAAGTACTAACAGAAAGGATAACAGCAAGAGAGCCCTTAGGTTTGGCACCCATTAGATGAAAGATGCAAGCCAGAACCTTTCAGAAAGATGGATGATAAAATGGACTGCAGAAGTACTTTTCCTTCTTTAAGACATGATAATTATCAGTGACTGTATGACAAAATAACACTATGAAAAGTCATTCCCTTCTGCAGATGCTCTTAAGAGATTTGTTAAGAATTGAATATTTCCAATAAGGTTATGGCCAGGTAAGATTATTTCCTAATGGGTTGTTCATGTCTCATTCCTACAAAACCTCCTATCTTCTAATAATTTCTGCCTCAGAAGAGACATCCTTTGCACTCATGCTTGCAGTAATTTATTACGTACAATTTGTTTTTTATTATTACTGTTCTGTGATGCCAAGATTTTCATTCAATATAATTTATCATTGTTCATAGATTCCTAGAATGGTTCAGGTTGGAAGGGACCTTAATGATCATTTAGTTCCAACCCCCTTGCCATGAGCAGGGACACTCCCCACTAGACCACCTTGCTCAAGGCCCCTGCCAATCTGGCCTTGAATACTTCCAGGGAGGGGGCAGCCACAACCTCCCTGGGCAACCTGGTCCAGTGTCTCAGCACCTTCACCGTCAAGAATTTCATCCTTTAGACTTCCAGTCTAAACATCCCCTCTTTCAGCTGGAAACTGTTCCCCCTGCTTCTATCACTTCAAGCCCTTGGAAACAGCCCCTCCCCAGCTTTCCTGTAGCCCTGTTCAGGTACTGGAAGGCTGCTCTAAGATCTCCCCAGAGCCTCCTCTTCTCCAGGCTGAACAGCCCCAACTCTCTCAGCCTGTCCCCATAGGAGAGGTGCTCCAGCCCTCCCCTCATCCTTATGGCCCTCCTCTGGACACGTTCCAACAGCTCAATCTCCTTCTTGTGTTGGGGGCTCCATAACCATTCACATTGTTAAAGTCTGGTCTCTCTAGAGTGGGTTCCTTAAACTTTACTGATTCTCCATTTATGTTTTTATATTGAATACTATGGCACCAGGTTTCTATCTCACAAGACTTCATTTTGCACACATGACCAAATACAATTATGAAAATACAGTTGTTGATACTTCCTGCGTATAAAAGGCAGGCAGGACAGACAGAAAAAAAGATCTGATCTGCTATTAAAAAATTACTCCCATTAATCCCTTATGTTTGTACACAATTATTTCACTGAGACAAAGGCTGTTACAACCGTCAGCCTTAAGTGCTGCTTATTTACACCTAGGGAATAGGGGGAAAAAACCCCACAGCCTGTAAACTTCCACTCCTGTGGAAGCATTTTTCAAACCTGTGCTGAGTCTAACTATTGAACCTATTTGTTGCAAGAAAATTATCCCACAGAAGCAACTGTCAAACTTCCAGCCAAACACCCTGATGGATCAAACCTAATGTTGCAGGGAACTACAGCTCCATTAAAAAGGCATCATTTGGGAAACCAACAGAGCACTTCAGAATTCCAAACTGAATGGTCTGTTAAAAGTTTGTATCTATTAATGACAAGCGGGCAGAGCAACGAGTGTATTACAAGATACCATACACTTCAGGCATGGAAGCTAAGGTGTTTCATTGTCACGGTTGTCCACACACTGTCTGAGACCCTGAATTCACAAAACATTGGTGTAGAAATGTAAATGGTAAACAGAAGTAAAAATTGGTTCTCCCTTTCCCTCCCTTCGTTGTCACAAATAAAACTTCAGCTTAGTTGTACTCTCTGGCAGACAGAGGCTGTATTACTGCTTTACCAGTACATTGAAACAGCAGGAGATTTCTCTAGTTTTCACTTTTACGATAGCAAACATTGGCACAGCACTAACTTCTAACAGTTCCAGAATGAATTGCAAAATAGCATGGTATTTTACACGACTCCAAATATTCATTCTTAAATCTCTTCCCCTCTCCCCCCCCATCCCCCAAGTAGTTTTACTTTGAAAAAATTTAATGATTTAGCAGAATTTGAAAGCAGAAGGATTAAAAAAGTGATAAAGGGGGTGCAGAAATTAGCAGAGGTGGCACTACCTGAAAGCTCATCAGAAAGGGGAGTGAGAACAATATCAGGCAAGAAGGGTTTGGAAGTATGGATCAGAACAGGAGCACTTTTAGCACTGCGTATATAGGCCGATGGCAGAGCACATTCACCAATGGATCGGCTTCTCATGGCTTCAAAAAGGAAAAGAAAGAAGTGGGGAAGGAAAAAAGAAGAGTGACTATAATGAAAGGCTTGTGTCACAGAAAAAGCAGCAACAGAGAAAACAAAGATAAAAAGGAAGAAAATTCAAAAAATTAAAACATTTCAGCACGGCAGATATTGGCAGAGCTGTAAGAAAGAAAAAAAATCAGTGGACACGTAAGACATCTTGAGTTTTCAAACTTTTATGTAAAGCAGCAACAATGCCTTTATTATGGACGATTACAGAGATTTTTGCATTCAAAATCAAGAAACTAATTAACACTTCTGTTTGGGTTGGTTTTTTCCCATTGCATCAGGGGTTGAAAAATCAAAGTTAAAGTCACTGCACAAGCACTCAGAACTTGAAAATTTTGAACAGAAAAAGCAACTTACACTACATTTGCATTTTCCTAGTTGCCTTTGGTTTACTCCTGAAAAAGCATCTCTGAGTTTTACACATACCCATGAGTCTCCACAAGAGATTCAAAAGCATAAGGAGAAACTGACCCGCTCTGTGTAGAGAAATTCGCAATAAAACTCATTACTGTTCCACATTCAAAATGAAGTGACTCAAATGAAATGGTTTCACAACAAAAAAGCATTGGGTTCTTATCCATAGGGTCTGACTTCTAATTGATACTGGATAAAGCTTGCTAAACAGATCCTAGTTCACCTGTTCATCTCTCACACCCTGACAACAGTCCTACAGAATGGAAAACTTAGGTAAGAATTGTGACATCAGGAGAAATCTGCAGCTTTTCTAATGCTGCTAAACCAAATCTTTGTGACACTTGTTTTCCTTTGTCAGACTAAAAGCGAAGACCAAGACTCTATTAGATCTCAAAGTACACGTGAAGTTCGTCAAAAAGTAAAACTTGCTGGTTTAAGCAGGTTATTTTCCAAACTGCTGCGACTTTGATAACTTGGCTTTAAAATAGTTGCTGAAAAACTTCTTTTAAGGAAACCTCAGTATCTTACAGATCTACTGCCAGTACAATGTTTCATCAGCCTTTGAACTTCTCTGTATGTACTTTCAAAGCAGCATGGAATGTAAACTTAGAATCCCAGTGCTCCTGATCTATATGGCAATCAGAAGTACATGAATGGAGTGCGGTGGAAGTGGAGCCTCTCAGAGGTTAAAGAATTGTCCTGAACAGCAACATGCAGATAACTTTGGGAGGTCAATGTACACAGAGCAGATAAACCCACATTTGACAAATGCAGCACAACTTAAGAGGAGTTTCGACATCAGTTGTAAAAGCCAATTCAGAAAGACAGGTGTTTTAAGACTAAAGCTATTGTCCATGCAATTTAATTTATGACAGGAACTAATTAAAAAAATAGACCATTTTGTGTAAGGTTTTATAATCTCTGTAAAGAGATGCAATAAAAGCCATGACAAATCACAGTTAGATGCATTCACAGCATCACAGAATTATTGAGGCTGGAAAAGACCTCTGAGATCATCACATCCAGTCTCTATTCATCATAGTGTATCTTAAAATGAATTATAGGAAACAGCAAAAATAACGAGCTACAATTAAATCCTAAGGGTCTTTTTCAACCTAAATGGTTCTAGTATTTACATTTTGGAAGGTAGAAAAAGAAATCAAAATTGCAATGTATTATTCTTGAAAGCAAAATTACCTTTGAGATGCTATAAAAGGAAGATATGATATCAGTGAATTATTGTTTTAAATAAGAAGTGTCACATTTGATTAAGTAATTAAGTAGAGGCAGACAACACCAGAATGTAGCCTAGATATGTGATAGTTTATAACTTTCCACTGTTGAAAGCAGAACAGTAGATTGGTAAATTCTTTCTGATGTTATTTTTATAGGGCTAGAATCTGCTGCCTAAGCCACAAATTCCATGTCTAGCCTTAGAGAAGATTTTTCAACCCATATGCACATCATGTTTAAAGGCCCTTTTCCAAAAATTACTTTACATAAGTTCAGGCTAAAAATGTTCAGGCTGCGTATCAGAAAAGCTGTGATTTTCATTTGAGTTACACACACATACACACGAATCTGGTGCAGCAGTAAATGTGTGCTGGCATGAGGATGGCTCAAAAAATAGGGGTGCACGGATGTACACAAAATGTGTACAACATAAAACGGATGGAAAAGAAACCCCAGCCTTTTTCTTACCATAAAATACTCAACATGCACACCCCCTCTACTCAGATATAAAGGGTGTATTACTCAGAATCAAAGGACATACTACGTATCAGGTATCATGCAACATATCTGAGGTCTGATTCAACTCCAGACTTAGCTTGTGGAGCTCATGTTAAACTGAAGACCCGGCCAGCAAAACGTTCTACAGAAAAATTTACTTCTTGGGACTATAAACCATTTTTTTAAATGATGTGACCCTGTCTTAAGTGGAACAGATTAAGCAGCATCCACACAGCTCTCCTAGCAGACCTGAGAGACGGTAACAAGCAACTAGCAGACAGCTAGAACCTTTGCTTTTGTAACCCACTCTTCGTTATAATTTAAAAAAAACCCTGAAGAGTTTGGGATTCTGGCTCTGGCAACTCTTTTAGGGCTTTTCACAGTTTAAAATTATCCTACTAATGCTGAGATGCTTGTCCACAGATGGAATTTTACAACTAGTTACAGTAATACCAACTTGGCTTATTAATATCACATGTGCAAGATAACTGAAGGAAAGGAATTAAACCATGGAAGCTAAAGTACAGTGGAACTAAAATCAGATTAGCTTGCTGCTAACTAGGTCAATATACAGCTTGATTAGGATAAATTTCAGTCATTTTAAGGCTAACATCATACAAATAGTCATCTGTCACATAGCAGCAAAACAAAGCCATCAATAAATTGACCAAACAACATCAACTTCTGACAGAGTTATCTGAAATATTAACAATTTGGGAAGGAAAAATTTTAACAAGAGCTTTACCTTGTTAAGAGAATTAAGATTTAAAACACCGCAACAGTTAATCCCAGACTATTGATAGTGAAGTAGAAATTACATTTAAAGCATCTGTGATCCATAAGGAAAGCTTCAGTCAAACTAGGTCAGCGTGAGATATAGGAAGAGCTGTGTAGCATCAGAATGCATGGAAAAGACATTGCAGAGTAGTGACTTCATTTTCTCACTTGGCTGTACTGCTTATTGAACTCTCCCACAACAACAAAAGCTTACAAATTCTTCCAACATAGAATTTTTAAGAATAGTCAACTAAAATTTTAAGCTATGTGACCTGTGTCATGTAGAAAAATTAAGTGCAAATACTTTTGGAAAAAGAAAGAGAAGGTTACTCTCTGAAACGCTACCAGTGATATATTCAACTGCCAAGCCACATCCCCGGTTCCTAAAACTCTGTCAGAATGTACCTGCTTCCAAGAATAGAATCACAGAATGGTTTAGGTTGGAAGGGACCTCAGAGATCATCTACTTCCAACCCCCTGTCATGGGCAGGAATACCTCTCTCTAGACCAGAAGAATCAGTGAAGCAACAATAAAAAAGATGACAGAAACCAGTACAGAGGAAGCAAAAACACATGAAGTTCTTCTTTTAAATAATAAATCAGCTTAATTTTCCTTCACACAAGAGACAGAACTGAGATCACTGAGATGAAGCAGAAAAGAAATATACGGTCCAGTTTACACTCAGATACTCTTAAGTTTTCTTTTGAGCAATCCAGCACTGTTCAGCATCACTCATTTCTAACACTGGGAAGAGTACGTGCAAGTAATAGAGTTGAGAAGTAGATTACTTCAGAAAAGGAGGAAAATCGCACACATCCATGTCAATCATTCACTGCAGCAGGTTCACTAAAAGTCAACACATCTACAGAGTATGCAGGCACACATATTTCTTACACTTCTTTTGAAAAATACTCAGCCTGTTTTTTGCAATTTAGGAAAACATGCACTTTAAAAGCCTTCTATTGCCCACCTACCCATGCCATTGCTCAAACAGTTCAAGCATTACTCTCCTTGACAGAGATAAAACAGTCTTATTTCTGTAACCCAGTTTAATCATGGGATCACACTCATGAGGAATAAGACAAATTGTGTTACTTTCACTTGCAGGAATTGTCATTGCAGTAACCACAAGCTATTCAGTTACCCTCAAATCACGATTATAGATACTTTTATGGAAAAAAGGTATTCCCGTTGCTTCCAAAGTCAGTTATTTATTGCTTACCCTTTCTCAAAGGTCACTGGTATCAGCTTTTACAGATACGTACCGACTGTTTTCTGCCGTACTATGCTTCTTGCCTTTTCTGTTCCTGGAGAGCCGGTAGTTGTAGCACTGCGTTGTCTCATTGGTGCTTGCCCAGGCTGATCACGGCTCCAGCCTCTAGAGAAGGACTTATCAACAGAAGATTTGGGGAATTCATGCCCAACTCCTGCAAAAATAGAATTACAAATCTATTCACTTCTATTCTGCTATTGGTAGTTCAGAGTTTTCAAGCTGGAGAGAATAAATTGTTATCAAAGCAAGTATGATTTCAAAAGCTAAACAGCTCCGTGTTAGTTTACAATTATAGAAACCCATTCAGCCAGGATTAACATGTCCAGGTGAGTTTTAAATGTCTCCAGAGAAGAAGACTCCACAACCTCCCTGGGCAGCCCCTTCCAGGGCTCTGGCACCTTCACCGGGAAGACGTTTCTTCTCCTATTTATGTGGAACCTCCTCTGTTCCAGCTGACACCGTCTGCCCCTTGTCCTGTCATTGGGTGACACTGAGCAGAGCCTGGCTCCTTCCTCCTGACACCCACCCTTTCCATATTGATCAACATTAATGAGGTCACCATTAATGAGCTTTTCCAAGCTAAAGAGACCCAACTCCCTCAGCCTCTCCTCCTCACGGAGATGCTCCACTCCATCATCTCTGTGGCTCTGCATTGGATTCATTGCAGTTCCGTCTCTTTCTGCAACTGGGGTCCAGAACTGGACAGAAGATTCCATACGTGGTCTCATCAGGGCAGAGCATAGGGGGAGGAGAACCTCTTTCTATCTCCTAACCATCCCCCTTCTAATCTACCCCAGGATGCCACTGGCCTGCTTAGCCACAATGGCCCATGGCTGGTTCCTGGCCATCAGCTCAGCCCCCTGGGGTGTCAGCCCCTCCTCCCAGCATTGTGTCATCAAACACAGCACACTCTAATCCCTCATCGAAGTTGTTGATAAATATATTTAATAGTACTGGTCCCAGTACCAACCCCTGGGAGACTCCACTAGATCCAGGCCTCCATTAAGCACTAGTCTCTGGCTTCTATCCCGCAGCCAGGACACAACCCACTTTGGTTTCCTGGGGCTTTAACTGGATAAAATGTGCAACTATAGAGATATATAATCCTGCCTCTTACAATTAGATCTCTAAGCACTTTTTGAAGGAGAACAGTATGGCTACCCATGTTTTAGAGAAGTGGAAACAAAGACAGAAATGATTGCCTATGGTCACATGCAGAAAGCCAGTCTGTGATGTGGGAAGAGAATGCAGGTTCTGAAATTCTCAGTCCAGCCTCTATCCTGAAGGATGCCTAACATATATATATATATAGCTAATATAAAATACAATATATAGGCTGTATTATATATTTAAAAGACCAATATTATACTGTGCCAGCCACCTTATTGCCCTATCTCAGATTCAAACTATGTGCATACAGTGCCATCTTACCTTTGCCTTTGTGTTTTTTCTGCTTCTGCTCACTTAATTTATCCAGTGGTAGGTCACTGAGGTCCAGGCTGTACAAGTTTCTAGCTAAAACTTTAGTTAGTGTCTCCATTGTCAGGGACCACTCAGTGGCCAGCTCTTCCCAATATGTCAGCGATGACATTACAGCCAGCAAGTCATCCCAAAGTTCTCGAGAGATGTACACGTTGAGGTTCGCTTTGATCCAAGCTACTATAAGAGTCTAAAACAATAAAGTGAGACAAGTTGGGTTCCATAAACATGACAACACTCAAATATAGCTCCCTAAAAGGAAGCTTCTAACTGTCACAGAAATTCCTGGCTAGTCCTGACACTCTTTTCTGCACCAGTATACACAGAATTCTCATGAATCACCAAGTGTTAGGTTAACATGGGCTTCTAGCTTCAGATACAGGAGCAACTGTTTTGACTCACAAAATATCTTCTGGTATCTTACAAGTTTTGCCAAAGAATTCTTCAATACTTTCCAAATCACCACATGCAAATCTTGCACATCCTTCTGTTTTTCCTAGTGAAGAAGCTGGAGACTTTACAGCTTCTCTACAGCACAACAGCACCTTGCAGCTACACACCTTGGAAGGATTAGCTATAGCGTGTTGTAAGGACTAAAAAACCCCAGTATTTTAGGCATGGATGGCACAAAGAACTGTGATGACTTGAGCTAAGTAATCCCGACTCAACAACAGGACAGCACATTTTTAATTCCACAGTACCCCAAAAAACTGTTGGCCTCATGTCATTAAATACAGGACAGAAAGCATTAACAAATATAAACAGTTCTTTAACCCACACCATTTGCTTGGTCTGGGTAATGTGATCAGTGATAACAAACTATGGTAGTTTGCATCTAATTCTTTTGGTCAAAACTAAGCAGAATGTATTAATTTATGTTTAATTGCCTGGAAAAGAGGTCCTGCAAGTCTTCCAGCTAATGTGGAGTTTTTTCTTCCTTGATACTGCAAGAAAGTTTGGGGTGGTATCTTCAGCACAGATTCGGTAACCCTGAGGAGCACCAGCAGCATCTGTTCCCTGCAAAACAACATTAAAACCAGAGTCACCGTTATGTTACTCTTCTGTATATCTACCATGGCACTCTTGCACTGAGCTTGATTTGCTCAAAACACATTCCAAAAAGGACACGGCAATTACAAACAGCCTGACTTGGTTCTTGCAAAAGAAATTAATTCAGTCTGCATTTCACACTTGAGGGTGAGGAATCCCTGCTACCCCGACATGTTCTGCCAGATGATGTGACATTGAGATGCTGGAACGTGTCCATAGGAAAGCTACCAAGCCTGTGAGGGTTTTAGAGAACAAGCTATATGAGGAGAGGCTGAGGGAGCTGGGCAGGTTTACTTTGGAGAAGTACAAGGACTCCTGTATAGAATCATAGAATCATCAAGGTTGGAAAAGACCTTAAAGATCACCACAGCCAACCATCTGCCCTACAATCCCAAACTACTACATCATCTCTCAAAGCACCCTTTCTGCCCATTTCTTGAACCCCTCCAGGGATGGTGCCTCTGCCTCCTCCCTGGGCAGCCTGTTCCAAGGCCTTCTCACACTTTCTGGAGAGAAGTATTTACTAATACCAAATCTGAACCTCCTCTGGCACAACTTGACCCTGTCCACAGCACTTGAAGGCAAAAGAGGCTGGAGACACCGCTGCAGTCAAGCAGAGCCAAGCATGCATCAAGTGGCAGCACAGGAGATGTGGGGGTGGCATGAGGGGGCACAGAACTGCTCACAGAGCTGTACACAGTTACAGATCAAGGACAGCACAGATTTGTTTAGAACAATTACCTATGTTTATCTGAGAATATTGCTTTTCATGTGAGTTTTCCTGTTTCAGCTCTGCAACACAAGCAAAATGCACTGGAAAAAGTCACTAGTAGCTCCTTATTACTAGGTTTTTATATCCTAACTCATTCCACATAATCAATCCCACTCTGTTCAGTTTACTACCAAGTACATTTTCACATTTATCTTGTGTTAATCTGAGACAAAAACATTAGCACATTACCATGTCTTCTTGTCCATAGTCACTTGGACTACCATGTGACGGTAGATATTCAGGATGCGTTTACACATGTCAGTGTGTTCATCCAGCAGGGCCTTAATTTCATTTGCAGGTTCAAGAAAGAATATATTTGAAGAATTTATTATAAAAACCTGGAAGTAGAAAAGAGAAGGTGAGCTTGAAGCACTTCTCAGCACCTCAGCTGTTAGGAAGATAGAGGACTATTAGAAAAGGATGCATAGGCACTCAGATGTAAATTTAAACGTTTGCCTGATGTGATGATAAAGCAACTGATTTTATTCCTCTTCTATTTTACACAAGATGTACTTGTGTGTTTGCTCTCTCTCAGACAGATGTTACAACAAACTACCCAATTATTTTCATACGAGGGACAAAGTGAAGCCCACAGCACTGGGTAATTTCTCTGAAGTGGTTGAATTGGACAGCAAAGGGAATTTCAGACTGAAAATGCTGAAAACAAGGAGACTGTAGGAGTTGCAGGAGCTACTACTGCAAGTGTTTTGGTGTTTTTGTGTAAGCTTAGGAAGTGGAATCACATTGAGCCCTGGATTTCCAATATGTTTTTGTCTGTCTTAATCTACCCATACAGGAAATCTTTGGTTCTACAGTTTTAACGGCCCTCTACTGAGAGCTTTGGATTTTACTGATTAAAAACTATCATTATTAAGATGAAAATGAGATATCAAGTCTTTTTCATACCTGCAATACTGACTGCACTCCAGCTCGTACATTTTGCTCTTCAGTATCAATTTCAGGTATTTTATGCAACGTCTCTTCATAGCAGCCATTTCTCGCCCAGTTTGAATTTCTCACATGACTGGAGTTCAACCCTTTTTCCTGAAAGATACTTTTTCTTAAAATCCCCTGGATTTGTAGATGGCATTTTAGTTTTATATTCAAGGAAAAATATATAACAGTTATTAAATCATAAACAGACACTAAAGATGCATCTTAAAGACACAAGGATATTGTAAGAAGTTTGTAGTAAGTATTTTAAAGTATCTGGATGAAAAAACTCCTCTTTTCCTCATCCTTTTAATTGTATATAATTTTTTACATGAGTGAATGATGTCATACTGTATAATGACAGCAAGAAGACAAGGAGAAAGGATTACAAACTTGAAGAGGGGAGATTGAAGTTGGACATGAGGAAACAATTTCCTGTGAGGGTGCTGAGATGCCCAAGGAGGTTGTGGCTGCCCCATCCCTGGCAGTGATCAAGGCCAGGCTGGGTGGGGCCCTGAGTAACCTAATCTAGTGAAGGTGTCCCTGCCTGTGCAGGGAGTTTGGAACTAGATGATCTTTAAGATCCCTTCCAACCTTAGCCATTCTATGACCATCTACATCTTTGAAACAGTTCATCAAACTGTATGACATCTTAAATGGAACTAACCACATCCCAAACTACAGACAAGGGATGAAATTGGTAGCCTATTCATGCACTTTGTAATTACCCTTGATTTTTCCCAACACACTTTATTTAAACTACATATATTCTGTCAACAAGGTTACTTCTCTGTCTACTAGCATATCAAAAAGACGGACAAATATTAACCAACAATATTTTACCTCTTCTCTTTCTTTTGCTTTCTCTGATGAATTGTGCTCAACACCATTTTCGTCACAGTCTGCAGTTGTGCACTGCATTATTTCTTCGGGCTCCTTCATAAACAAAGGCTTGTCTTCTTGCTGAATCCACTCCTGATAGACCTTTACCACCTTCCTCATGGCAGCTGCTTCACATATCGGCAATAGAAACGCCTGTGGGTAAAGAAAGAAAAAGAAAAAGCCACTTAAAATACTTGAAATCAAGTTGCAACAGCTTTCATTCAGAGGATTTGCAGGAGTGGAGATAAATCAGTTCTAAATGACTAGGAAAAGGTCAAGGGGCACAGTCAAGTCAAGTACTGGTAGCCACATATCTTGTGAGTTTTATAACCAGAGACCCCCCTGAAACCTTCAGAATGACCGTGACTAAACCTCATGCATTCGAGTCAGAGATGGCTGATGGGTGCCCTCCGCAGGAGGCTTTTTGTATCTGCTCAGAAACAGCCAGGTGTTCCCTACCTACAGATAAGTTTATTTACCAGAGCCCACGATGCCCTCACTGCATTTAAAAAAAGAACAGATTAACTACATAAAACCATACTTTTATGGAAACCATGGTGTGATATTGAGGTGCTGGAGTGGGTCCAGAGGGGAGCAACGAGGTTGGGGAAGGGATTGGAGGGAAAGTCTTACAAAGAGAGGCTGAGGGAAATGGGGTTGTTTAGCCTAAAGAAGACTCAGAGGAGACCTCATCACACCTGATGGGAGGTTGCAGTCAGGTGGGGGTCGGAGTCCTCTCCCAGGCAACCAGCACCAGAATGAGAGGGCAGGGCCTGAAACAGCCAGGGGAGGGTTAGATTGGATGTTAGAAAGCCCTTCCTCACAGAAAGAGTGATCAGATACTGGAATGGACTGCCCAGGGCAGTGGGGGAGTCCCCATCCCTAGAGGTGTTGAAGGACAGCCTGGCTGTGGCCCTTAGTGCCCTGGTCTGTGGTGATGTTAGGTCCTGGGCTGGACTAGATGATCTTAGAGGTCTTTTCCAGCCTCAATAATGCTGTGATTCTGTGAATGTGTAATGCTCACTGCTTGTGTCTTATTATAAAATGTTTAGTTTTCTGCTGTTTCAAGTCATCAGTGTCATGCATTTCAACTCATGGTACATTTTTCTTTACTATTGTAAACAGAAATCTCTTTCTCTTTTGATCTACAGTACAGGACATAAAGAAAGACTGTTGGTTCAGTTCTCCCACACTGAACTCAAAGTTACGTATTTATAGACTCCACATTGTGGTATACATTGTCAGCTTAAAATTTGTTTCATAGTTTTTAGTTGAGCAACACTATTTTGAGTGTACTGTGCTAACTTTACTGGTTGCAGTACAGTCAGAAGCAGAAGCTGTGATCTTCTATAACCATCTGTTCCACTCTTCTTTTGAACACTATCAAGGGAAGGCCATTCGTTTGCTCCCAAATCAGCTCCATCAGCTGCGCACTCCCACAGGAGGCTTATTTTAACATGCTTGATTGTGAGTTCGCTACAGCATCGATGTAAGAACAGATCAAACATTCCTGTCTATAGGGAACTGTAAAATCCAAGTGAAATGTTATCCAGCTGGTTATCAAAGAAATAAAGCTATAACAATGAGGAACCAGTGATACTCCACACAGGAAGTATTTCAGAATTTTAAGGTTTCTACCCTTAAACCTTCAAGATAACAGAAAAAACTCCTAGTGTATATATACTGTTCCACCTAGCAAATACTCTTGAAAGGACACCACAACAAAAAGACCATTTACAATATAGTAACTGTGATTCTTGCATTTTAAAGAGGGTTCTTTACCTGCCGAAAAATCTCAGTTAGAAAATTAACATTGCTTCTTTTAGAAGAAAAGACTTTCCGGACTATTTCAATATCGGTTAAATGCTCTTCATCAATACTGCAGAGGCTGGAGGAACTTGGTTCTCTCTCTGTTAGAGTACTTGTATTCGAATGAGATTGTTCGGGCTCTGTATTTCTGTCCTGCTTATCTGTACTGTCGTTTTTGCTGTCTTCCCTTGAAGCCATGCTGGCAGCTGCTCTCTGAAACCAAAAGAGAAGGATATTCCATTGATTGCCTTTAGCACAACAACCAAACAGTACAGTTTAAGTTATACAACAGTATAATTTCAAACAGTACAAAGAATTAAGGAAAAACCCCTCAAAAACAGGCTTTACTGCATTTCAAGGTTTATGTTTCCTAGCAGGAATTAATGAAAAACTATAGAAAGTCCTTCTAAAGTGAATTCATAAGCTGAAAACTGCTTTAGAATTTGTTTTTAACTCTTCATTAGTTATAACTAACAGAGGACCACACATAGGAAAACACAAAAATATCTTCTTTGTGCATTTGTTTTTACCTGAATATTCTTTGGCACATTTTCACCTTCCATCCCAGGAATATGAGGTCCTGTATGAGGTTTTGGCTCAAGCCAGAAAGACACCAACCATCGAATGACAATAACACGAGCCTTAATGAAAGGTTCCTTTGTGCAATATATCGCCTCATTGGTTTCAGCATCTTTCTTAACCATGACGTAGTGTGGCTTTGGTCTCATTTGTGGTATATCTGTAAGTAAACACAGCATCTTGAAAACACATGCAGAGAGAGCCCTCTATATAGTAAAGAAATCCGAACCCATAACCAATATGTGTAAACTTTCAGAGGTGCTAGGTTTTTCCATAGAATCACTGAACGGTTTCAGCTGGAAGAGAGCTTCAAGATCATCCAGTCCAACCTTTTCCCAGCCCTATCAGCACCACTAAACCCTGTCCCCCAATACAACATCTACCCTTCTCTTAAACACCTCCAGGGTTGGTGACTCAGCCCCCTCCCTGGGCAGGGTTAGACATGCCGAAATGGGCATGAGGACATAAATCAGTCCTGATGTGTTTCCTCTAGGACATCAAAAGGCTGTAATTTTCTCCTAGAAGGAGACAGTATTGTTGGTCCAACAGACAGCAACTTGTTTCTGCTATGCCAAACCTCTATTCTTTTTATTAAAAGTTATTTCTGTAGCCTTTTCTGCATAAGTAAACACATTCATTTTTCTCAGCTACACGCAACACTCAATATTTAAGATGAACTGCAGCACACACTATTACACACTTCCATTGAAAACTGCATTGAAGTTCTAAGTAGCAAAACAGCTGTTAACTAAACTAGAGTATGTAAAACATTTTCATACAGCATTAAGATACCAACAGATTTCTTAAAGTGTTTACAGGAGTCAAAGTCATGAAGCTACAATTGTAACTCACATCATGTCACTGCCTTTTAAGATTCCTACATGTCACTTATTCCCAACTACCAAACCCACTGGGAGAAGCCAGCGCAGTTCAGACCCAAGGAATCACCATGTTTCCCAAAGCATTCCTAGAAATATCTCCGTGTTGCTCTGCACCAGTGCACAATAAAACAGGAACATTAGTGGTAAGGGTCATGGGTTCCTTGCTGATATAGACTCCAGCATCTACTCATGGCTACAGGGGGAGAGATGTAATTCCAAATTGTAATCTAATGGTAGCAGCAATAAACAGCCTCTTCTGGCCTTGCAGTAGGTGAAAGATGAAGAGAACAGAGAGAAATCCTGCTCCACAGCCATGTGAGTTTTGCAGCTTCATCTGCCACATCTGCATGAGCCAAATGTGCTGGACTTGGCTACCAAAGCAAAGGTATACACACATCTTCCCACGACTTCACTGACAGGTGCTTCCATGGCCATAGCTTCTGCTGTGGCTTGCAGAGAATGCAGCGAGTGCTGGCCAGCAGCATGACAGCTGGCAGGGATTGTAGTTTTTTGGGGTCCGCAACCTACAATTCCATTTTCTCTACCTGCATGATGTCTCAGAACTGTTTGTTCTTCCAGTACTCTACTGTGCTAGTGACAAAGATGCTGAGCATTCCTGATTCTGCTTCAGAAAAGTGACAGTCCGTAACAACTCAATGTGGATGGAATAGACACAGCAGTAAAAAAGTTAGGAAGATTCAGGGAGGGGGACACCTGTATGGTCAGTTCTTATATTGTGACTAGGGTGCATCTCTGGAGGGACAAATACCAGCAGCCCCCTTCAAATCCAGCTGTGTATCAGACAACTAACAATGCAAGACACCATGGCTGGGATGCACAGCTCCAGACAGAGTGTGGAGCAGTTACACAATGGCAGCCATTTGTCTGAAGCAGCTACAACACTTCAGATGAGAATGATGTTTCTCTGGGAATGGGGAAGTGGCAGCTCTATTCCTGGTTCTAGAAGGGTAAATGTGAGATCTGCTCCGATACAAAATGTAGATGAAAATCTGTCTGAAGGCTGACACGTGCTGGCAGATCACAGCCTGCTGCTGGTGCTTCAATAACATCATTTCCATCTGGAGAGAGCACACACAAAAAACACCCCAAGAAAGAAACAAAAAAGGGATTCAGTACAACTTCTATCTTGTTATGGTGCCAGAATCCAGGAAGAACAGATCTGAACAGCAAGAAGTGATCATCTGCTTCCTAAGCAATTAACTTATGACAGCCGGATACCCTTTCAGCCTATGGGCCAGCCGGCTCCACAGGTGTCCTTGTCAACATTGCAAACACACAACGTTCAGAACCAGCACTGGGGATATCTGAGCTGCTGTATCTCAACATCATTTCAACAGCCACACGCAAAAGCAGTGATAAACTCATCGTGATGTTGTTCAACTGAGAAATGTTTTCCAGAAGGGGCTTCTAAAGTTACACCAGCTACTTTGAATTAAGTAGTATTTTTGGAGGAAACATTTACACGACTCTTGTACGCCATCCACCTGAGTAACAAACACAACACATTTTAAAAAGCTTACAAAGAGTTTATTTAGTACGAGGTAAAAAAACCCCAGTTTTCAGTCTGTAAAAGTTAGTAAGGAAATGATGAAAATTAGTATCTCTTACACAGAAGTGGGTATAACAGCACAACCAGTGAGAAAGGGAAGCAAATGCCTGGTAGCACAGCAATTAAAGACATAAAAATCAGTTCCTTCTGGTATCTATTAGCATTCTGCAGGGCATGAAGAGTGCAATACTGGCAGCATTTTCAAAAAGGACTAGACATTCAGCAGACATGTACTATAACATGTCTTAGCAGCACACTGTCTCCTGTAGTTTCATGATACCATCTCAGAACATCCTCTAAACTGTCTCAGGCCTTGGCAGAAGCTGTCCAGGGAGGGGGCTGAATCACCATCCCTGGATGTGTTTCACAGTTGTGGAGATTGGGAGCTCAGAAACAGGGTTTAGCGGTGGCCTCAGGACAGTCAGCTTAATGGTTGCCCTCTATGACCTTAAAGGTCCTTTCCAACCTAAATGACCCTATGATTCAACTTTATCATGAGCCACAGCTGCTTCTTTTATCTCCTTCAGTTGGTTCTTGTATTTTCACATTCCTGTTCCTCTTGGAAGTAGGCGTCAAGATCTCCAGGTGAGGACACTGACATAAAACCAAAGCAAAACAGATGCTTAATTAGATTGATGGATATAGTACAGGAGAAACATTCCCTTCCCCCAAACTTTCCCCTTTTCCTTTCTGCTTTGGGTTTTTTCATCACCACTTGCCCTTCCTCTCTGGGAATCTGATGTGAGCTGGTGACAACAAGAGCAGGAAGCTGTAGATGTAGAAGACACCCAATGCAGAAAATGAAAAGACTCGCAAGAACAGCATTATAAGGGAGGACACTTGTAGCATGGACCACACTTTTAAGAAAATAGAGAGTTCGGAAATAAAGAAGAGCTGTAGAATCTGTAGCACAGCCCATTCTATTGTCTCCCTATCAATGGAGTCCATCTAAATAGTCTTGAAATGGTACAGAGAGGCTCATTATTACTATGATGGAAGACAACAAAGCAGTGAGACTCCAGGAACATTATCTGTAGTTCTTACTAAACCGTTTCTAACTACCTTACTGAATACAAACAGATGTTGAAATGACATTTAGAATGAAACAAGAAACCCCAAAAACCATCTCATTGGTTCTTCTAATCCTGTCATAATCAAGCAGGAATTTAGAGGAGGCACAGTACTACTTTCTTGGAACTGGAATGCTTGGTGGTTATTACTGTAACCAGTACACTTGTCTGAAAATATGCCTTAAAAAGGAAGAAAATCTCAAGCCTATGCAGTATCTCCAGTAAAGCCCTGAATCAATGCCTGCTTCCTACAACTACTGTTTTGATTTGTACCTCGTGACTTCTCTGAAATTAAACGTTACACCAGTAGCATAAGGATTCTTTTCAGCAGCAGGATCAGTGCCCGAGTTTGCCCTGTTCTCTGCCTAAATGATGGAAGTTTGTTTCACAGCAGGCACAGGATTGTTTTCAAGCAGGGTGGGAAGATGCATGCCAGAGAACTTCTTAGAGGAGAAAAGACTTCTACTCACCAATTTCTGCTGCTGTCACTATCGTACTCTTCCCCAAATCCTGGGCATTGTGGCTGACTTTGCACAGTTTAAGGCACCAATGGCAGTTCTGTGCCCATTTCTTCTTGTTCCCCACTGTCCTCTTCTTTACCAAGGCCTTGGAAGTTTTTTGCTTACAGTTCATGGAGAAAGAGAGGACTACAGTAACATTTCTATGGAAGACTCAGTCGGGATCTTCATAGAAACAAAAAGTATTGTTTCCACGTTTCTTGCTTTTATGGCAGGCAGCCACAGGTTTCCTTTCACAACACTGCTCATCATCCCTCCTGTAGCTATTTTATCACCAAGCTTCTTCAGTATCTTCACACAACTCTTGTTCTACAGTTGCTTACAACTGCATTTATACTGTTTCTTCTCCCCTAGGTAAAAAGGTCCACTGCTTGTCCTTCCCAGGAGAAGAGGATTTTGAAAGATCCATCTCTGAAGAAAGCCACAACCCAAACACGCATGCATGGACGGGCACAAACCAAGAACTTTTCAATGAACATCTCTGACAGCTTCACTCTAGAATGTGAAATTGTGTCTGAGGATCACTGCTGATCCTTGCAAGATGCTTCAGCAGCAGGTACAGTGAAGTGTCCATATCATTCAAGTAATGAAATGGCAGCTTAAAGCCTGTGTACAAGGTATAGCTCTGCAAACAGGAGTCTTGAACTCTGTTGGCTTACAATCAACATGTGTATGGGTGTGTGCAAACCCGAGCTAGTAAAATCAGGATGTGCAAACAGCGCTCTTGTTTAGGATGTCTCTCTATATGTAATGATATTCTAGCATCATCAGCTTTAAAGATGGTGTTAAACCTTAACTTCCTCTGCCTACTGCAAGCTCCAGACAAAACGGAGTTGGCACAAAAGCAGAACTAACTTTGCCCTTTCTGAACTATGAGCAAGCACCTCACGATCCAAACACTAGGGTTCTGTACAGATAAAGCCAACACCCCCACAGAGAACAGCACACTAACACCTTTTATCTCAGCAGCAGCACTTTCTTGTCAGAACACAAATCACCAACACGGTCACATGAAACTGTTTTGCATGAACATTTAATTTTCATGAATCAGGTTACTACAGCAAGATTGAATCTAATGAAAGGTGCCTCCATGAACAGCGAACTGAAAACCATGAACAGGAACCATAAAGTTCTTTCATAAGAAATACTTCTGGAGAATGATCTTTATGGGTAACAAGGCTCAAGCAGAACACCTGCTTTTCTACATGTTCTGTTAGAGAAAAAGCAAAGTTCTTATCAGCTGTGCAGACACTTACCAAGTATAGGGTTATACAAGCTGGTCTCCTTGCAGATGTTTGGGAAAATAGAAGGTAAGTAGTATTTCTTAAAATTTGCGAATAAAAATGAAAATCCCTTTTCCTGATTTTCCTTGTTCTTCCATTCTAAACTCTTAACCTTCAAAAAAAAGGTTGGTTAAAGTAAACATGTAGAAAAGATGACGGATGGGATATCTTCACAGGTTATTTCCGTGGAACAAAATTGGAACGCATTTTAATAAACACTTGTCACAGAATCACAGAATATCAGGGATTGGAAGGGACCTCAAAAGATCATCCAATCCAATCCCCCTGCCAGAGCCGGATCCCCTAGATCTAGTTGCACAGGAACATGGAACAGACCACGTCCACTATTCTGCCATCATTTATCCACTTTTAGAAAGATGGAACAGAAACCAACCAGCAAATGTCTATCAAACAAAGACTGTTCTGCTCCAAAATGAACTTGAACACATCAGCCAATAGAAACAGATCTTTTATGGTCTGCTTGCCAAGTAAGGGAATAAACCCAAACAAATTGTTTTTGATAAAAAAAGTGTTTATTTAAAAATGTTTATAACTTTTTAAGAGCCTGATAATAAAAAACCAATGCTTTCGGTTACAAATTTCCCCAGTTTGAAAAGCAAGGTCCCTGAATTACACCAAACTCATTCAATAAAAGTTGATCCAGGAAACAGAGCAAGAAGTGGGAGATAAAAATGGGAAGGGTTCTGGACTCGGCACTGCTGGAAGTGACTGACAAGTCTTTAACTCCACACTGCAATGTGATGGAAGACCCTGTGATAACAGGTCTATGCATCTTCACACAGAAGTGAAGATTTTCTAGGAAAACTCGCTAGTTACAGAGGACACTTGAGATGGAGGCGAGGGGGTAAGCAATTTTAGAAACACGTTTACATACAGTCACAGTGCTACTAGTAAATGTCTTCCTGTAATGGCCAACTGGGTGTTAGATGGCTTCAAAACCACAGAACATACCTGAATTACTATGTATTTCAAAAGTGCTTCTAAGAAATAGCTTGTTAAATCTTCTTGTCCTTTATCTCCTGATTGTGGAGGAACAAGTGGGGTGATTTCCTCTATAGTCACTTGAGCTATTTAGAAAGAAACAAAGAAACCCAGTAAGTACACCTACCATTTAAACCACTTCTCATGGAGAAGTTATCTACCAAGTTATGAAACTGGGATAAGAGGAGACAGTCACAGGCAAAACAGTCCATGCACAGATTAATGAAAATGAGGAAACTTCAACTATGATTTCTTATAAAAAAACCAGCAGACAACTATTAACTAAGTTCTTTCTATAGACCTTGTGAATCTACCTGCAAAGACCCATTTCCTCCAAGGTTCTCAGATTTTGCAACTGATATGGTCCAACCATCTTGGAAGGTTCTGAGTCACAGGAACACCACAGCCTTATCGAGCAAGTTAGGGATTGGAAAGGACCTTAAAAGGTCATCCAGACCAATCCCCCTGCCAGTCGCATAGGAACAGTCACAAGAGGTTTTCAACAGCTCCGGAGGAGACTCCACAAACACCCTGGGCAGCCCCTTCCAGTGCTCTGGCACCCTCCCCATGAAGAAGTTTCTTCTCATTTTTGTGTGGAATCTCCTCTGCTCCATCTGACACCTGGAGCCCCTTGTCCTATCAATGACACTGAGCAGAGCCTGGCTCTTTCCTCCTGACACTCATCCATTCCATATTTACCAACATTAATGGGGTCACCAGTCAGTCTCCTCTTCTCCAAGCTCAAGAGACCCAGCTNATAGACCCAGCTCTCTCAGCCCTTCCTCATGAGGGAGATGCTCCACCCGCTTAATCTCTGTGCCTCTGTGCCAGACTCTCTCAAGCAACACTGTGTCCTTCTGGAACTGAGGGGCCCAGAACCAGACATAAGATTTCAGATGGGATCTCACCAGGGCAGAACAGAGGTTGCAAAGAACTTCTCTCAATCTACTAACCATCCTTCTGCTAATCCACCTCAGTATGCCATTGACCTTCTTGGCCACAAGGTCCCATTACTGGCTAATGGACATCCTGCTGGCCACCAGGACCCCCAGGTCCCATTCTCCTACGATGCTCTGCAACAGGTCAGTCCCCAAGGTATACTGGTCCCCGGGGCTGTTCTTGCCCAGGGAGTAGAGTGCAGACCTTACAGTTGCCCTGTATATAGCCATGCTTTAAAAAAAAAGCAACCACACAAACGAAAAAAACAACCAACCTTGAAAAACAACAACAAAAGATAAAGTTATTCTTAGATAAACCAGATAAACTACCACGAAATTCCATTAGCAGCTCCATAACCTCTCTGGGTGTATACGTATGTTAGTTCTTTGTTACTTCAGTTTGCCTCCTCTATGCTGAGAATTGAACTGTGTAGACAATTGAGTAATATTACCAGATTACTTACTTTCTTGAACATTAAGGGGAGGGTTAATGAGATTATCTAGTGTTCGGGGACCATATTCAGACTGTGGTGATGAAAATCCAGGAATCAAGCAAGAAAACATCCATAATTGTTCTTTACTGCAGTTATTCTGAAGTGCTTGCAACCACAAAAGAAAGAGACGCACACCTTCTCGACGTATCTTAAAGGAAAAACATAGCACAAGTTAACTTGTCGAAGGACACGCAACACAATTTCCATTCCTGGAAGAAGAGGAGTGGTAGAAAAGATAGTATCACCACCAGCCAGACAGTATGACCACCAGAAGTCACCAGAGCCAAGACAGCACCTCTGATGCTGTCGAAATACAAGGACAACCCTGGAACTTTCACTACTGGTGTTCTCACAGACTCTCTTTCCCAGGGTACTGCAGCATCAAAACTACATGCTACAGCTGACTATAGCTTTTGTCCCACAATCAACCGTTACTACACAACCCACCAGCAAGTCGCTTTGCCATAGGTAACCTTCCACTGAGCCTCAAAACCACAGCCTGTGCCCCACAGTTTCTTTGCCCAAAACAATGAATAGATAAGGATTACTTCTGCTTTAATGCAAAAGATCTTTTGATGATTTGCATGAATCCTTAACTTGGCTACTCAAACACATTATGTCTGAGAGTAGTTCTACTGAGGTAAAGCTGCTGTCCTGAACTTGTGCTTTCACGACACACAAGTGAAGTTGGTTCTCATTCCTGTGCTTTTACCATCATAATTCACCCTTACATTCTTTTTAGACAAGAACAGTATGTGTAACTTTTTCTAATACCTTTAATGAATTTCCAGTGTGAAGGAGCTTCTTTAAAATCAACCCTAAAAAGAAGGAAAACAACATTAGGTTTGTTTGTTTGTTCTTTCTTAGTTAAGAAAGATGTCAGAGCTCTCGGTCAGACTTGATAATAACTTATAAACAAGTCCTCGGCAATCTCTTAATTTCATCTTGGTGATCCTGATCTCCTCAGGCAACTCTCAATGCCAGAAGAAAAGAAAAGATCACCTTCCACAGCTTCCTCATAACACAGAACATCTTTCTCCTAGGACTTTTGGGGCTCTGCAAACTAAAAGGAATTTATTCTCAAGTCATTAATGTGCATAACAGCATCATTCCCTCACTAAAAAATCCAAACCCATTTTTGAAATGTATTACTAACAAAGAAAACATTAGAGAAACAAAAATTACAGAACAACTTTGGACCTGCCCTCAGCCACTCCTCTATTTCCATATTCTCAGATTTCATTCTGTCTAGAAGAACATTTATTACAGTGATGGGGTTGGTTGTTTCCTTTCAATGTTTCAACCTTCCAGACCATAGCCTCAGTTATGTCACTTAAAGATTAAGGAAATGAGTAGCACAAATTACTAACAGGTACTAATAAAAAGTAAGATTGAAGAAAATCAACTTACCAATGCTATGAAATTGCCATCTCTGATGAATCCTTTCTGGAAGGAGTTGTAAAATTTTCTACAAGAGACAGAACGCGAAGACTTGTGTTGCAAACACTGCTCTCAGAAGACCAAAGAGCGCTTTCACAAAGGTCAAAGACCAGAGGCTGAAGGATTAACTCAGAACATTTCCACACTGCCTTCCATGGAAGCATTACTGCCCCTTCAAGATAACCCCATTTCTAAAGCTATGAAGTCAAAGGGCTCTGACTTCAGACATTACTGCAATTTATTTGGCTGCACTGCCTCTCCACTGGGTGTTGCTCACGGTGCAGGGAGTGGAATGGGATGAGCATCAGCGTTTCAGTTGCTCTGGCTTAGAAACGTTCTGATTTCATTATATTAGTTTCTGATTCACCATAATAGAGTCAAGATATGCTTTTGGTGAGGGTACTGTGAAACACTATTTTCAAATAATACATCTTTTCAAAAATAGAAGGGGTCTAGAAAAAATAAACTCCACAGTAGTAATCTACTATGAGAAAAAGCAGGCATAACATGCAATCGGCTTAAAAAGATCATGACTAATCAGAGATCACCTTTGTAAGGACTTCACAGAATCACAGAATCATAGAGGCTGAGCTCATCCAGCCCAGCCCAGGACCTAACATCACTATATCTGCTAGACCAGGGCACTAAGTGCCACATCCAGTCTGTCCTTAAATACCACCCTAAACACAAGTGAGGACTCCACCACAGCCCTGGGCAGTCCATTTCAATGTCTAACCACCCTTTCCATGAGGAAGGGCTTCCTAACATCCAACCTAACCCTCCCCTGGCAGCTTCAGCCCATGCCCTCTCGTCCTATTGCTAGTGGTCTGGGAAAAGCACCTGTACCCCCACCTGTCTACAACTTCCCTTCAGGTAGTTACAGAGTGTGATAAAGTCTCCCCTTAAATCTCCTATTCTCCAGGCTAA
>VZRI01006840.1:59351-81203 GCA_013397515.1 Upupa epops
CTCCTCCCCACCTTGGTGTCATCCACGTCTTTACTAACGGTGGATTCTATCCCCTCATCGAGGTTATCAGTAAAGATGTTGATTAGAACTAGGCCCATTTTTTGGAGTTAAGACATCTTCCTGCAGAACTGCAAGTGAAATTACTTTTCTAATACACTTAGCCTTAAGCAAAAGGGAAAACAAATGTAGTTATATGTACAGCATGTTTCCAGAAAACTGCAGAATAGCTGTAACGTTTCTATTTAACAAGAGTTAATTAGAAGCAAAAAAACCTCGCAGACGAATATTCAAGTTATCTTACCTCAAAAATAAAAAGAATAGAATCTAATTCTTCTCTCTGTGACTTGTGGCCTAGATGCAATTAAAATTAAAGAGACAATAAATTTTCATTATTAAAACAACATGTAAAGGACACTGAAAAAGATGCTCAGACATGCACAACAAAAATGTGTTTCTACAACCCTAATTTTCATTCCTTCTGCAAGTAAAACTAATGTATTTCATCATTATGGTTTACACCAGTTACAGTGTGTTTAACTTTCTATTATGGTATCAACAGTTGGCAGAGATTCAGTGACACAGGAACTGGGTAAACAAAACTGTCTAATTCTGCAGAACAGAGTGCAATACCTTAAGAATCATCTTTGCAGCAGGGCACAAGCACTCATCAGAGGATAAACACTCCTTGCTCATCTCTGTTGCACACACTGCTAAGGCTGGCTTTTATTTAGAGCATCCTCCTTTATTTTCTAACAAACATAGGCACCAAGACAGCAGGCGTTCTGAGTGAAGTTCTTACCTTTTTGTTTAAGGCCCACTTCAATCGTCACAAAGTTTTCAAAGAACACATAATAGATATGTGAGAAATGCAGGTCGAAAAACTGCTTGAGATCAATTGATTCTGCATTCTCTGGAAAACAGAACACAACACTGATTTTATTTCTCTCAAATATTCAAGCACTGCATAGCAAATAATAAGAATCATATAATCATCAAGGTTGGAAAAGACTTTCAAGATCGTCAAGTCCAACTATCTGCCCTACAACCCCCAAGCACTAACCCACCTCCTGAAAAACCCTGTCTGCCTGCAGAAAACCATGCTGGGTGCTGTGGGTGCTGCACAGTCTGAAGTTTGTCCACCAGAGACCACCAAGGCTCAGAGGGATGCACTAAGCCCCAGTGTAAGGGCTGCCTGGGCTCTATCTCACACACAGGATCCTTTTCTGCTCCCACCAGCATCACCCCAGAGCACATGAGGCCAACCTGCCTCTCACACCCCATTTATCTGCCCATGCCAGAGGAGGCAGCTTGACATAGAGTTCTTGGGGGTGGAGGAACAGGAGGGGAAAACAGGGGCTGTTTTTCCTAATGCTTTCCACCACCTAAAATCCATTACAGCAAATGATATTAAAATATCTCCTCTTGGTAACACAAACTGCAGCCTTAACAGGATGGCTGGCAATTTCACATGAGCTTTACAGCTCATTCTCCTCAGCCCTTGATTTCAGGTGGAACTGAAACTCAGGGCGATGGTAGATGCACCCAGATGCTCCTGTGACTCCAGTTCCCACCCCAGACCTGCCTGAAAGTATTTCTGAAAACAAATATTTATAGGAAATGAAGCTCCTCAATGTCTCATTCTTCTGAATTGAAGCTAATGAAATACAATATGATTGGTGAATTTTTCAAGAGGAAGCAGAGTGTTGCTGTGTACTCATTGTTTGCGTGACAGGGATACCTTCAAATCCGAGTCACAAACCGAGACTAGCACTGTGCAGACCAATGGTGCTTTAATTATTAATTTAATAGAAATAAAGCTAAAGCTGCCTCAACTCTGCAACAGAAAGACCATCGCTGCCCACAGCTGTTAATTACTGGTAATCATTAGACACAACTAAGCTTAATTAATTAAGCAGAAGGATGACAAGTGAGGATGACCTCAGCTCTGCAGAGAAACAGTTTGAGAGAAAGTAAATAGCATCAGGAGACCCAACAACCTGTCTGAGCAGCCTGTTCCAAGCCATTGCCACCCTCAAGTCAAGAAGCTTCTCCTCATATTCAGATGGACCTTCCAATATTCCAGCCTGTGACTGTAGCCTCTTGTTGTGGTCCTGGACACCAAAAAACAGTCTGGGCCACTCTCTTCTTAATGCACCCAAGGAGATCACTGGCCTTCTTGACACACTGCTGGCTCATGAACAGCTTACTACCCACCAGAAAACAGATGATGACTTATCTAAATTAATTTGAAATTGATCACTTTAAACAATCAAGCCTTTCAAGCCTCAGTACACACCAAACCCAAAGGCACTCCCTGTCCTGCTATTTAATTACATAAAACTGGGGACAGAGACGGTCAGAACAAGAGCACGGTACCACGGAGACAGCATTTTAGATGACAAAATCCCCTCTTTCAGCATTTTGCTTGGAAACAAAAACCCAAACCATGAAGTAAAGTGAGGCAAACAAAAACTTTATACCCTCTGCTAGCTCTATACAGACATCATCTTTCACTGTAGACAGATCTTTTATAAGTGTCTTTCTATTTCTTTATTAGAACCATTTTTTAAGCCTTTTTAGGATCAATCTGCATCATCCCACATGACTGGATACTCAACTGGTAGAGTATAAAGCACAGAAACAATCAATTGAACGGATGGCCAAGAGTACAGCCCATTTTGAGTTCTATTTTATTATGTGCCTCTAGAGGAATGCCAACTCAATTTTATCACAAAGGCTGTTATTAAAATGTCCAATATATGGTCAAGTTTTATGCCAACATCTTGCATAATCAGCACTGTGGAAGCAGGGAGCTTTAGGAGAAGCCACTGCTGTGCTAGCAGTTCAGAAAACTTTTCAAGCAGGGCAGCTCAGCCACAAATAAATGTAGTTAGTGGTCCAGGGAAGCTGGGCTGTGCCTGGGCATCTCCAGGGTTCCCAAACCTCCTTTTCTGCACAAAAAGCAACAGCACTGACATATCAGCAGTTCAAATGAAAAGAACTTTGAGTCTGAACAGTTAGAACAAGGACAACAAAAAACAATTCCACTTCGAGCAAACCAGATGATTTTCAGGTGGTCAGGGCAACTGCTCAAGGAACAGAGCTGTGACTGGAGCACATGAACAACCACCACAATCACTTCTACTCATGGGGCAGAACCTTAAGTGAGTTCTAGACTATGGACAAGGAAATGGAGAAGAAAGGAAATCACAGGCATTTGAGACAGGATTAAAGGGGAAAATAAAACAGTGATTGAGACTTTGGGGGGATAAAGGAGGGTAGCAGAAGTTAATCTTTTAGCCCATGTTTTAACTGCTGCATGGGAATTGCGCTTGGAAAGCAGTAGAAAGGTTCACTTGACGCACAGGAGCAGAAAACACTAGTCCCAAGTACTACGTGGATCAGAAGCAGTTAAAGAGGGTCTCTGCCAATTGGTGGCACCCAGGAATGCTGTGCTTTTGCAGGCACATTAAACGCTTCATTTCCTGAAGCAGGCCTTCATTCCTTCCCCAGACATGGGTCAGCTCTGAAGCAGACAAAAGAAACCAAACCAACAAACCAAACGTATTCTTTAGAGATTCCATCCTAGCACAGCAGTTTGTAATTCCTGGGTTCTTGAGGCCACAAACTTACTTTACCACAAAATTACTGCGTGACACCTGCATACATAGAACCGGCCCTGTGGCAAGATGTTCTGCCTCCCCAGAGTTCTGTTGCAGGGTGGGTTTGAGAGGATGAGATTTTCTTTTAGTATTATTTTATGTTGTATTTATTAGTGTAAGAACAACATGATGCAAATCACCTAGGAAAATACTCAGAGGAGCTTTGGCAGACCTGTGCTGTTACTATTAACACCCTATTAACATTAAAAGCAGAACTTCAGACTGTGGCTCTAGTTGGAAGGGTATGATGGAAGTAAAAATTTCCTCGACTTTGCAACTTTTCTAGCAAGTGCAGATCAAGAAGTTGAGATATCATTATGTATGCCCTGACCAACAACTATGCAAAAAGAGAGAGGGGGTGAAAAGCAGATACAGCACGAAGATAATAACGTAGAACTTGGAAGAGTCTGAGCTGGAAATCAGGTAGCCTGATCACCTGCACAGACAGTCCAATTTCAAGGTTACCTCTACGCTGGACACAAGCCACAGGACTGGTAACAGCACAGTCAGACTACTGCTCTCTTTGATTTCTTTAAGACTTCCAGCAATGCACTGCTGTTAGAGATCTGTGGGTGCTTCTTTCCCTTAACAAAAATGTTGGTAAAACATCCAGTTCACCCTCACCATCCTGAAGGATAAATCAAAGATGCAGTTCTTCAACTCTCCCATCTTGAACCAACACTAGGTCATTGTCTCTTCTCTGTGCTCTCCTCCAAAAGCATCGTGAAGGCTGTGCACAGAGGTAGGAATCATTTCCTCTGCTGGGAGCATATGTACATCCCTTTCATGCAGCTTTGAGCTGGGAATCTACAGGAAGCTGCTTGTCTGCTTTGGCTACTTACTCTTCTGCATTTTTAAGAAGAGAGACACAGCCTTGTTTTCACATGAAGTAGGATAACACAGGAACAGCCTTTCCTCCCTAACTTACCGAGCAGTTATTTAATTATATTTTAAACAAAAGAACTTTGTATTCTCCTACCACAGATTCATTTAACTAACACAAAACTAATGTACTCCTTGTGTTCTTGCTACTTATGCCCAGACTGGGAGGAGGGAAGGCGTAAGAAATAGGTCTTGGCACCACAAAAACAGAAAAGTTTCTCAGAATGAGAGCAGGGGAAATTGGACATTAGTGTGTTCCAACAATGTAAAACTATAGCTTCTACTGCACAAAGCATAGCTCCTGCATACTGAAATCTAGATCTCCTGAATCATTTATGGAAGCTGTCTGCCATGAAAACACAATGCTCTTCATGCTTCACCAGAGCAAGAAACATGGATTTTGGATTGTTGATTTTTTCTTAATAATCTTCTGTAAAGTTGGCTCAAGCTTGATCTCTGTGTTCAGCGGTGATTTTGGGTTGTTTTTTAAGGAGCAAGTTGGATCTACGCACAAAGACACATACTACAGCTTTTTTTCCTCCCATTAAACTCTTCAGAAGTAGCTTTAGTTTTCTCTGGGATCAGGATTAAGCAATTACCTTTTTCAGTTAAAGTTCTAAAAGTTGTATCCAGCTTACGGATTTCTGTTCTATTTTGGTACAAAAAAACAGAGAACTCAACTAAAAATGGATTTGTACAACCCTCACTACAAGAGCATTCTATTCCCAACTGCAATTCGTATTTCCCTTAAACCCACTGAAATCTGGAAGTTCTGTTATTCCCTATCATACAAACGGGAGATGGAGCAAAAAAAGGAGTAAATAAAAAAAGAACCTACCAAAATACCTAACAACCAAAACAAAGATTTCTCTACCCCTCCCACCAATTTCTGTGCTTATATGTGACTGAACATCTTCCACGTATTTTCAAGTGGCCACCTCTACACTATCACATAGAATTACAGAATCATTGAGGCTGGAAAAGATCTGTGAGCTCATCCAGCCCATGATCTAACATCACCACAGTCACCTAGACCAGGGTAATAAGTGCCACATCCAGTCTGTCCTTCCAACATCTCCAGGGATGGGGACTCCATCACTGCCCTGGGCAGTCCATGCTAGCATCTGATCACCCTTTCCCATGAGGAAGGGCTTCCTAACATCCAACCTAAACCTCCCCTGATGCAGCTTCAGGCTCTGCACTCTCATCCTGGCCCCAGCAGCCCAGGAGAAGGGCCTAACCCTCACCTGTCTACAACTTCCCTTCAGGGAGTTATACAGATGGAGAAGGTTCCCCCTGAGTCTCCTGTTCTCCAGGCTAAACACTCCTAGCTCCTTCAGCCTTGTTCCTCCCACTCCCATCCCTCAATCTCTTTCTTGAAGCAATGGGCCCAGAAATGCCCCCAATACTTGAGGTGAGGCCTCCCCAATGCCCAGTACAGAGGGAGAATTCCATCTCTAGCCCTGCTGGCCACACTATTGCTGATATAAGCCAGGATGCCATTGGCCTTTCGTGCCACCTGGGCACACTGCTGGCTCCTGTTCAGACATTTGTCAACCAGTCCAGTCCCAGGACCTTCTTCCGCCTTCAAAATTTAAGTGCCCATAGTGGTCATTTTTAAGAAGGGAAGATTCTAGGCCAGAAATATCTTGCGGAAAAGTTACTCTCTGCCTGAGAAGAAACCTTCTTTCTCCCATGCTTTTATTGTGGTTCAGTGCCTTTATTGTGGTTCAATTATCACAAAGAATTCACATCCACAGAAGTATTTCAATAAAATTGTAAAACTTTAAATGTTATCTATTAAAGTGAGGATACTATTTGAAGAGGTCACACTAAGGGTTCACTCAAAAAGCTTAAAATACAAGAACTGTAAGTAGAAAAGGCAACACCAATTTTTACTGTACATCTAAACTTGTTAGGGATCACCTGAGCCAGATTCTGCAAAGTTCACAAATTCACACGTACAGCATCTCAATCCTGTGCAGGCATACAGTTTTGTTGTGCTTTAACTTTTATTATCCACAGTTTGCTCTATGAATTACTGTAAACAAAAGCACATCAGCTACATATTTATAAATGTGTTGGGTTAGCAAGGGAAATGCATCTGTATTATTTAGATGATAGCTTCCTGTATGAAATTAAAACACTACATTAATATCATATATAGTATATAAAAAGTATTATCATGTACTCTCATGACAGATCAAGTTGTGGTTACTTGTACATAGGATTTTAAGCACTTCATTAAAAATAAAACTGTTAGAGCAGACACATGGTAACAAAAACATTCTCCTGTCTCATTCCTAAGCCTACTGGCTTTTGAGTCACTTTCCCTTGTCCTTACTCAAAAATAAAATACCAGTGACAACTGCAGCAAACAATGAGCTGGACAAGAGCCAGACTTCCAGTTCTATTTCTGTAAAGTGGAGGCCCACTGCAGACTCAAGTGTTGAGTATCAATCCTCATAACAAACAAGTGCCCTGGGAAAGTAGGAAGTTTCTAAGTGTCCTCAGTTTCAACTAACACACCATGACCAGCAGAACTTTAATTGCCTGAGATGAAAAATTTAACAGCTGCTTTACAGCAAAGCAGCACTTAGGTTTGGTTACATACAGAGGGTGTCTCTCGAGTCAAAGCACGTGTCACACAGGTGAAGTGGAAAAACCACCGGAACCAACTGGTGGCTCCAGCAGAGATAACAGACTGTCAAAGAGACTCTGTAACAAACCACAGCATTGCAAATGGTGAGCTACAAAGGTAAATCTATCAAACAAGGGCTTCACATCCTTATTCTTACAGAGCACTAACAAAACCAACTCTTAATTTTTTTAAAAAGGTCATTTTCATAAAGGTTTTTGGTGCTGAAAAAGGAATCAGCTTCAAGAAAACTTTTAATGGATTTCTATTTTGCATCTGACAAGTCTGAACTCCTGAGCACCCCCATCTTTTAGACAGAAAGGTGCTGGGGGGAAAGGACATGGGGTAATGGTTTCAAGCTGGAAGAGGGGAGGTTTAGGCTAGAAGTCAGAAGGAAACTTTTCACAATGAGGGTGCTGACTGGAACAGGTTACCCAGGGAGGTTGTAGATGCCTCCTCCCTGGGGCCAGATTGGATGGGCCCTTGAGCACCCTGGTCTAGTGGGGGGTGTCCCTGCTCATGGCAAGGGGGTTGGAACTAGATGATCTTGAAGGTCCCTCCCAATCTGAAGCATTCTATGAATATTAATATGAACAGCATCTACGTACCAAGNTAAATATTAATATGAATCTATGAATAAACAGGTTAACAGTACCAATGAACAGCATCTACGTACCAAGGGGAACAAATTTCAACACCAGTGCTCCATAGGAATGAGCAGAAGCAGCTGATGGCTTTTCAAGCTATTTCCTTCAGGTTGCTACCAGCTTCCAGATTTCTACTAGTGAATTTTGAAGAAAAGCTTTCACAGTAACTCATGCGTGTTTCAGAAGTTAAGCTTCTATTTAATCAACTTCAAACACTTCCGTAGTACTGTACTTGTTTTCATTGCCAAATACCACAAACTAAACCTACACAGACCTTTCCTCCGCACCCCTTTGTCTGGCCTGGGGCTTTTATCTGACTCCAGCCCGTATGTTGCAAGCCAACAGCACTGGCCACTGCTGCTCCCAGCAAGTGGAGTGAGTGTAACATTAACCAAAATCCTAAAGTACAGGAATTCTTGACTCTTCTTGCTTGGCCAAAACAGAACCAAACGGGTTCAGAGTTAAGTCAAGACTGATAGAACATCAAGTCTTGTTTCTTAAACCCAGAGCCAAATCCCTGAATGACAGCAGTGACATGTCCTCTGCGGTCAGAGCTACCAGCAAAGAAACAAACAAACAGCAAGAGAAAAAATCTACTGCTCCTGCCAAAAACAATACAGCTTTGCACATCCACAGAAACTTCTGGAACACTTCTCTCCAAAGAAAATTCCAGGCAGCTAGTTTTGCTGTAGCTTGTCACTCTCCTCTCACTTTAACTTCCATAAACCATTTTTCATTTGTTATAGGATATAAGTGATATTATAATGAGTGATGCTGATGATGTGCAACACCAACGAATGCCATCCAGTTGAAGCATTAGGGCTGACTGCCAGGGAAATAGATTTCTTAAATTAAAATCCCGTTAGACAAATGCAATCTCTGTTGAAGTACATTGTTTAATATTAAACAATATATCACAATGGATGCCTGGTGCAGTCTGTTTCATTCTGTCCAGTACAACCTCACTTTTCCCTTTCCGAAACGACACTAAGGAGCTCACACCTCAAATACTCTATGTTATTATCATTACGTTTTACAAGTATTCTCTCCATGGTGTATTTTTCAAATATCAGAGGCAGGTAAGATCATTTATGAGAAATAACATTCCATTTTCCTTTCCTCTACAATGGTAGGTTACTGGGCTGTAACTCCCCAGAGAAAAGTGACAGGAAAAGAGTAAACCTTAAAAATTCAGCCCTAAAACTAAACCTGAAACCGAGTATATTCATTTCACTTTCTTGCACACGGTAGGATTACACGGAAATTGTTAAATATTTAGGGGGGTAGCCTTTTTTAAACAAAAGACAATAATTATTTTATAAATTTGGACTGAAACTACAAATTCAACAGGTAGCAGCAACAGATTCAATCACAAAACTAGAACAAAGAAGTCGGTATAATGCTGTGAAAGGGTCACATATCTAGCTGTCTTAATTATTTACAGACTTCTCAAAGCACTGTTGCAACAAAAGGAGAAACGAAGCGTGATTCAATGCTTGAATTACTAGAACTAACTTCTACAGACTGTCATTTTAAAATCACAGAACTTTAGCTGGATGTTGAAGTCCGATTCAAGAGTGTGACACTGATTATCAAAATAGTGCAGTATGATTTCTATGTTATTTTCCCTTAATTATCCTAAAAAATGCAATTAGCTGCTAATTCATCCATAAGGTACTCTCTGTGCCTCCACTTCCACCGGCTAGCAGAGTCTCAGGAATGAGCTCCTCTCTTGCTGCAGCTGGCAGCTATCCTTAGAGTGGGGCCTTGCTCTGGACAAGGCTGAGTAAGGGAATCTCATTCACTCAACCTCTGCAGCAGCTCATCCCAGAGAACAAAACTGTGTATGAAAATGAGACAGAAGAGTTTCATAAAGGCTGTACACTAAGACAGCATTAAGAAGCTGTATGAGACTTAAAGGTATTCCCAAGAGGGAAAAAAAGGGGGGTGAGGGATGAACATTGCTCTACAAGAAGAAATAAACCTCAACAGAATCAGATCTCTCAAAGCAGCTGCTTCAAGAAAAATACTGCAGCAGGAAAACAGCAAAACATGGATCAGCATCACTCTCAGACTGCTACATCCCACAATACTAACCTTCAATCCCTTTCCAATGTTTATGTTAGCATTTCTTAGCAATAATCATATTTATAACTCCTTGGAGATTTTTCTAAAGATTCTGACCTGTATTAAAAATAAATAAATAAATAACCCTAAGCCTGTGACATATATAATTTAATCATGCGTTATATTCACTTTCACAAATCATTTAATAAGCTTTGTATTTGTCACCTGCATTCTCCTCGGTTCCTGAATTGTGAAGCAAGCAGAATAAAGCTATAGAGAAGCAGAGCAGAGAACCAGCCAGAGACAGGGCGCTGGTGGGCAGGGACAATGAGCAGTTACCTACAAAGACTTTCAGCAAAGAAAATACAAACGCTTTGCCCCTGCTATGCCTATAGCTGAAAGTCTAGCACTTGGGAGCTTTTCTATAGCAATACAACTACTAAAGCTGCAATAACATTTGGGATATAGAAAGCCACAAAGTTTCCTGCATTTCTTATGCAGGCTTATTCATATTTTTAAGCTACATTTAAACCAACAAGACGATGCTTTTTCCTGAAGTGATACAAGTCATTGTGTTCTAAGTTATCATGTAAAATGCATTTGAATAATTCCATCTAATACTCCTAATTTGCTATAGAGAAAAGTCTTTTCCCATTGTGCTATCTACTCACATAGCTGCCGTTTAGGTTCACTGAATCTTGTCAGTCAATCTCTTCCGCCTTTATTATCAACCACATCATACTATCTTAAACAGTTTTAGATAGAATTATAGAATCCTCATGGCTGGAAAGGACTGCCAGGATCACCAAGTCCAGCCCTCATCCCAACATCTCCCCAACGTCTAGACCATGGCCTCACTCTAGCTACTCGCCTTTTAAACACAACCAAAGAAGGCTTCCCTGGGCAGCCTGTTCCAGTACCCAAACACTCTCTCAGGAAAGAACTTCTTCCTAAAATCAAATTTAAACCTCCCATGACACAGACTGAAGCCATTTCTCCTCGTCCTGTCATTAGTAATTTGGGAGAACAGACCAGCACCAGCCTCACTACAGCCTCCTTTTAGATAGCAGTAGAGAGCAATAAGGTTTCCTCTCAGCTTTGTCTTTTCTCCAGACTAAGTAACCCCAGTTCCCTCAGCCATTCCTCACAGGGCCTGCTTTTCAGCCCTTTCCCCAGCCCCACTGCCCTTCTCTGGACCCACTCCAGCCCCTCAATGTCCTTCTGATACTGTGGTGTTCAAAACTGGACCCAGTACTCAACATGCAGTCTCACAAGTACGGAGTACAGCGGTACCACCACCTCCTTCCTCCTGTTCTTGATGATGCCTGACTTGCATCACTGCCTTGTAGGATCCAACTGTTGATCTTTTGCCATAATGAAATCTTGTAGCTTTCTCCTTTTGAGCTTGTTACTCAATTCTTTTCATGACTGCTCCAGTACTTTAGCTTAGTGAAGAACTACTGCTTAGGATGCTTTGACATAACAGAAGGAAAATAACTAGTTTCTTCTCTTTAAGCCTAACCGTGAACCCAAGGCCACACTTCAGTTTATTATTGCACAACCAAAAAGTCCAAAAAACAAAACAACAGAAAAACCCCACCTCTGATCCTGTGCACCTCGCAGGCCCCACTGAAAGGATTTTAAATTTAAATAAAGAGAAAATTATCTCCTCCTCATAAATGTGAAACAGCTGAGAATTCTCTTTTGGACAGTCTGTAACCTTCAAAAATACAGGGCCTGAAAGCAATAAACAATTTTTCATTCATAAAGACGCTGAACATTGCTCAACAGAGATTTCCTCCCTTCTCCCTTCAGATAGCCTGCTGGCAACAGCTAGCGTAGCTCCTCTGAGCACATGGAAACAGGCCAGATATTATGCTGAAGGAGGTGTCACTGAAGAAGAAAGGTAAACAGGAAAATGCAGCATTGTACCACTCAGTGCTGCGTATGACAAAGTCTTGTAAATGAATCCAAGAGAGCCAAACCGCAGAGCACTGGTACACCTCTCCCTGCATACACACGCTGTATTCTCCCAAACCTGGAGACGATGTGGGAGCTGTGCCTTAGTGGGTGAGATTTATGTATGTGAAGGGAAAGGGGAATGGCCAGCACATGAAAACATGCCCTAACAGATTTAGTCTGTCCTACAGCTAGTAAGCAGAAACCTTAAATTAGACAGGAATACCTACTTGACACAGAGCTCATGGCTTGCATCTCACAGAATGCCTTCAAGTGTTAACAAACCTGAAGTAAAATCTTGCAAAGAAAAGACAAGGAACAGAAATACCAACTCTAGAGCAGAACAAAGTCACACATACTGTTTCGTAGACTAAAGCAAACCTAGAAATATTCAACATCCTTCTGATATAAAAACTACATTCAGAGAGGTATTTAGTGTCTTTATAACACTTTTCCCCATTAAGCTTCAGATACGAAGTAGCTAAAAATAAATATAAATCAACATAAGTCAAGTCCCAACTGGCTCAGTACAGCTAGTGAGCAAAACTGGTAACATTCAGAGTGAGGCAAGAGGGTTATGTCTCACTACTGAAGAGTCTTGGATTGCCAGCTACCCGAAGCTCTCCATTTCAAAAGTCTAAATAATTACTAGGTTGCAGAAAATAACTCATGGTGCAGTAGATGCTGCCATAAGGGAACACCTGCTCCTTCAACCACAAATACAAAGTGAAAAAAGGAGCCATAACCATTTTCCTTTGTTTTTGGAGGCCAACAAGATACTTAAAATACCCCCAGACTGTGGGCAGAACCCAAAATAATCCATTCAGTACTCTGTGCTAAATACAGAATGCAGTCGCCCTTGACCCAGCTCCTCTCACGTGCTGATAAACTTGTCAGAAACAACCCCTGCATTCACAGAACTAAAGGGGCCCCAAAGACAATTCACAGCAAGCTCGCTTTTTTCAAGGACAGCTTGATGACACGCAGCTAACTGATATTTTGGAATGGCCACCTCTGGGTTTTTTTCCACTGTTCTTTCATTAGGCATTTATTCCACATAAAAACAAATCCTCAGGTTAAACAGCCATTCCCATGGAACTGCAGCAGTACTTCAGTGCTTATGTTCCCTTCCTGATCAACTGGCAAACCAAAAGCTTTCTGCAGACCAGTCGTATGAATGTTCATCTGCTCTAGTGAACACTTACTGTTGTAGTCCTTACCTTGAGAACATAAACCAACATAAGCCGTTCCAGTAAGCTTTTGGTGAAATTGACTGGTGCAACTGACTAAATGAACCAGCAGTGTGCTCCCCACAAGGCCAATGGGATCTTGTTAATATCAGAAAGAGTGTGGCCAGCAGGAGTAGGAAAGCAACTGTCTCCCTGTACTGGGCACTGGTGAGGCCACATCATGAATGCCATGGCCAGTTCTGAGCACCTTGATAGGAAGATGATACCCCATTGAGATGATGGAGCAGGTTCAAGGAAAGACAACAATGATGAAGGGTCTGGAGAACAAACCTTGTGAGGAACAGCTGAGGGAGCTGCGGCTGGGTAGTCTGAAGGAGGCTGAGGGAAGACCTTACTGCTGTCTAGAGCTGCCTGAAAGCAGGGTGTAGACAGGTGGGGGTTGGTCTCGTCTCACAAGGAACAAGTATCGGACAAGAGGAAATGGCCTCAAGATGCACCAGGGAATTTTAGATTGGATATGAGGAAAGACTTCTTCATGGACAGGGTCATCAGGCTTTGGTACAGGCTGCCCAGCAAGGGGACTGAATTGCCATCCCTGGATATGTTTCAAAGTTGTGTAGGTCTGGAGCTTAGGGACAGGGTTTAGCAGTGGCCTTGGGGCAGTAGGGTTAATGGTTGGACTTGATTATCTTAAAGGTCTTTTCCAATCTAAACAGTTCTGTGATCCTACGATTATTGCTCACCAGCCGCTTCTATTCAAGCGAAGCGACTCGACAGCATTTCTGCAGCTCTAGAGAACAATTCAGAGGGAACCACACCAGCTTTTCGCCTCCACCCATGGCTGCCACTCCAACAGCACCTTCCAGCGCAGTGGGAATGTTCGTGCCTCAGCAGAAGGGCGGAGGGAGAAGCCTCCCCTGCTGCCCCCGGACCTCGCCGAAGCAGAGNGCGGCGCGGCGGGGCCGGGCCGGGCCTGCTCTCCCCTTTCCTCCTCCTCCTTCCCCCCCGCTCTCCTCCCGCCGCTTCACGACAGCCGTCAGGTGCGACCCCGGCCGTCACTATGGCAACGGCGCCGTGACGTCACGGGCCGCGCGCCCCGACGCACCTCCGGCCCTCAGGCTGGTCCTCCGTGTGGGCGGCCCTCTGTCCCGCCCCCGGGCCGGGGGTTTCCCGCCTCCGCAGCTGGACAGCTGGGGTCTTGGTGGTGCAGGGAGCTGCCCTTAGGCTGTTTATGAGATAAAGTTGTCCCGTTCGACAGTTACTGCTGGTTATAGAGACACTGTGGCTCATAGAGTCACACAATGGGTTGGGAACTCATGGATCTCCAGTGCCAACCCCCTGCCATGAGCAGGGACACCTCTCATCAGACCAGGCTGCCCAGAGCTCCATCCAACCCGGCCTTGAACACTTCCAGGGATGGAGCAGCCACAGCCTCCTTGGACAACCTGTTCCAGTGCCTCAACACCCTCACAAGGCGACATTTCTTCCCAATATTTGATTTCCCTTCAGCTTCCAACCATTCCCCTTGTCCTATTGCTAGAATCCCTCATAAAAAGTCCCTTCCTGTAGGTTCCTTACAGATACCCTAAGGACCCCCTCCCTGAGCCTTGTCGAGGCTGAATAACCCCAACTCCCTCAGCCTCTCTTTGTAGCAGAGGTGCTCCAGCTCTGATCATCCTTGTGGCCTCCTCTGGACCTGCTCCAACAGTTCCATGTCCTTACACTGGGGACTCCAGAACTGGATCCAGTGCTCCAGGTGAAGCAGTAAAATCCAGGTGGGGACCCTATTTGCCAAGGCGGTGACTCCAAACCATTTACTCAAGCCTCAGTTGTGCAACTGGCAGCAATGCATCTTATAGTTCTTGCCACACCGCTCCTCAAAGTGCTGCAACTCCTTGCCCCGAGCTCTTGCTAGTCACTTCTGCCTGGTTTCACTGCCAGCGCCTCTGGCTACAGCACCAGTGCCAAACTGGACTATCAGGCATGGCTGGGTCCAGCATGACACTCTGGAGTGTCCTTGTTTCTTCTGTGCTCCATAGGACAGTTATGGGCACACTGCGCCTCCAGCCAGAAACAGGCTCAAGAGAACATAAGGCAGCAGTGAGTTCAGGTGGCCAAGACCAATAGCATCCTGTCTTATATGAGAAATACTGTGGCTAGCAGGAATAGGGGATTGATTGCCCCCCTGTACTCTGCACTTTTCAAGTACTTGGTGAAGGGTCTGGAGAACAAACCTTGCGAGGAGCAGCCGAGGGAGCTGGGGCTGGTTAGTCTGAAGAAAAGGAGGCTGAGGACCTTATTGCTGTCTACAGCTACTTGAAAGGAGGGTGTAGAGCAGTGGGGTGTTGGTCTCATAAGTTACAAGCAATAGGACAAGAGGAAATGGTCTTGAGATGCACTAACGTACCTTAGCAATGTTAGATAGTAGGCAGTATCACACATTATTTTACTGCAATGCAGGTATGTTTAAGTTCTCTCAGGTCTAATAGCAGTAGGTTGCTGTCTGTGCTTTGGTTTCTAGTATTCTTGAAGAATGTGCTGCATTCCTGATAGTTTTTAGTCTATAACTCAAGACAGAGTTCAAAAATAAATAAAAAAAAACCAGAGTAAATGATGGGGCAATGCTAACCAAGCTAATAATGGCTTCTACAGAGAACCTCCTCGTGCAGGGCACAGCCGGCAGGAAGGGCATGTTCTGAGTGCAGCTGAAGCCGTGATCTTGCAAAAGCTTGACTCTGGAGCATGTGACTTCAATGCTTTTGATTATGCATGGAGGACAAGGTTAGAAAGTAGCAGGATTATTAGGGAGGGGTTTGGTTCTGCTGCATTCCAGGAGGCTATTTTTCTGTACCGGGTTCTTTGCATTTATACTTTAAAAAAAGTACTCTTCAAATGCTTTTCTCCAGTCATGAGGAGACCCCCATAACTTATGTTTAATTGAACTTTTTAAGGAGCATTGTAGACAGCTCAGTGCTGCAGAACTTTCCTCCCCTCTGGAGTCCTGGACTCTCTAAAAAGGGCCCCTCGGGGCACTCAAAGTAGTGGGAGCAACTGGGTTGCATTCATTCTATCCATTACCTTATCACAGTTCACCTGAGATTTATGATTTGTACAGAATTCAGCTGTTACCAAGTACTACAACAACAAACACAAAAAAAAAGACTAAGAAGCCTTTTTTGGGTCTATCAAAGAAAGCACAAACTCTTCAGTTCTACCTGGTTCACCAGTTAACATTTAAAATAGAATTGAATATTTTTTCCCGTGAGCTACAAAATTAACAAAGCCAGCTCCCCTCTGAATTTATGCTCTAAACACCATGACAGGAGGTGGAAGTGGGAGTTGTCTCTTCTTTCAAGTCATCAGCGATAGGACAAGAGGAAACGGTCTCAAATTGTGCCAGGCAGGGTTAGGTTGGACATCGGGAGAAATCTCTTTCCTGACAGAGTGACCAGGGATTGGAACAGGCTGCCCAGGGAGTCACCATCCTTGGAGGTGTCCAAACAATTATTATCTGTGGCTCTGGTAAACAGGTTTTAGTGGGCAGGGTGGGGTTGGGGCAATGGTTGGACTGGATGATCTTGGAGGTCTCTTCCAACCTTGGTGATTCCTTGAGTCTTCTCCATCCACAGCCATAAATCTTCCTTTGCATAGTCCTCTCCTACCTATTTGAGATGGGATGGGCAAGATGCCAAATTGCAGTGGTCTTAGTTACATGTATGCGGGCTGATGACTGCTGTCCCTTGAAAAGTAAAAGCTACAGGGCTAAAAATGGTAAAAATGACACCTTTCCCTCAGTGGGACATTTAGAGATGCTCTTTGCTTCAGGTACCATTCCATGGAATGGGAAGAGACTTGGTATCTGTAACACTTCTGCTCTCATGTAAAATTAGATCTTAATTTAGATGCTTCAAAGTAGCAGTAAGAGTTCACGTTAAAAACCCCTCAAATCAAAACCAACCCAACAATCAGAGAATCATTGGATGGTTTGAGTTGGAAGGGACCTCACAGATCATCCAATCCCAACCCCCGACCATGAGCAGTGCCACCTCTCACCAGACCACGTTGCCCAGAGCCCCATCCAATCTGGCCTTGAATACTTCTGGGGATGGAGCAGCCACAACCTTCCTGGGCAACCTGTTCCATTGCCTCAGCACTCTCACAGGGATGAATTTCTTCCTAATATCTAGTCTAAATCTACCTTCTTCATTTGAAGCCGTTCCCCTTTGTCCTGTCACTAGATACCCTTGTAAAAAATCCCTTGCCTAAGCTTTGTTTTCTTAATATTCCAGGACTACATCAGCCATGCTCAAAAGACAGAAGATATGTGGCCTTCATGACAAGGAACTTCCATGAAGGTTATTTTCAACCAAGGTAACCATTACTGATTCCTGTTCAGCAGTGCCAGAGAAGTTAGACTGTTGCTGAGCAAGGTCACCTCCAACTCACAATGTTTGAGGTCTAATGTATGCAGTAGCACCCATAGCTGATATGAAAGACATTTTGAAATGTGAACAGGGTGGCAGTTAAAACGTTTTCTTTAACAGAAGGGTTCAAACACTCTCTTAAATACCGAGATGGTTTCTTTTGCTGCCTCAACTTATGAAATAGTTTTGCAATATTGACCAAGCCACAAAAGAACTTGCAGAAGAGAAAAACCCTGCAGAAACTCTGGCCTGTCTGCCAGAGTTCCTTATGGGGAAGACATTCTTGCACAGGTTATCTACTTCAGAGAGATTATCAAAGGAAATACTGTACCCTACTCTCTGCTTATCTCACCTACAGAACCTTTCAAAAATAAATTGTATCTCGAGTTTGATTAGCAGCTTTAAGCTGACTTTACACCATTTGCAGCATATCCCAGAATATCTTGCCTAGGTAATATATGAGCTGAGGGAGGAACATGATCCAGTAGCTTTCAGATGTAGCCAGTGGCTTGCACACTGTGAGTAGTACTTTAACGTGCTACTACCCTTGTCCTGCAGGTAGAAAGTCTTTTCAGTGTTCTTATGACCCACTTCTCAGTACTGCGCTTCAAAACTGAGAGTGCAGGATCAGACCTGAATTCAATAGAGCATCCAGTGATCTCTCCCTTCCCAGGCAAATTTGTTATGACCAGTCCAAGACGAATACATCTTCAAACTGGGAGAACCTCCTAATGAGAAGGTGCTTCGAACTTATTAAGATGTAGTGCACTGTATTGCATCAAACAGTAAAAGCTCTTTGGTCCCTGCCTGTCCTTGAAGGTTTCATCTATTCCTGTATCCTCCTGACTCACATTATAGAATCTTTGGGCTCTCTCTTTACAATCTTCATGCCAGAAGTATTCACTTGCTCACTACAGCAAAAGCTGGCAACAAAGTGGGTAATCAGAAAGCCAGCAAATGCTTTTCGTAGAGTGAAACATGTTTCTACTCACTCTCCCCATTCAATAAATTAGATGTAAAATTAGACCCTGCTTCCAAGCTTTTTTCTGAAGATGTCTGGTCTCAAGCACCGTACTTATGCCAGGTTCCTCTCCTCTGCCTGTTTCACTGAAGCGATTCAATAGCCAGATCCAGATTGCTGGTTTAAATGCCCACATTAAGTACTAGAAAGCTGACACCTGCATTTCCAACCTTTACCTCTTCATTTGTGCGAGTTCCTCTCTTCAATCACCTCTTGCCCAAACTGGAGAAAGAGATTTCACAATCTGTCAAGGTCTGCGCTGGCCAACATTTCATTTATAATGATTGCTACCAAGTCCAAATTTGTTTTTCAGTGGCAGCTTTCAGCAGAATTACTAGTTTGGAATTTTACATCCTGTTCAAGAACTTTGTCTCTTTTTAATTGTTTCAAAAATACCACGTGTGAGCTGTTAATCCCCACTTAGTTGCCCATTAAATGCAGAGTCAGGGTGATGAGGATGATGACAACCATCTTCTTCTTCTTAACAGCTATTTTACTCTGATGAAGGGTATAAATCGTGATCCAGAAAAAGAACCATGGATTTGCAAGCACTTAATGCTTTCTTTCACTTATCTTGATTAAACATCAATGTACAGACTGGTCCTCTGGTAGCTCACAGCATTCCTAGCTGGTACGTGCAAACAGGAAGACACAAATCTTTTCAAGTCATCTGCTAATCCAGACAGAATTTATTCTTTCCCTCCTTTCTGCCACGTAATTGGCCCTAGATAGCTGATACACTTTATACATTAAGAGATTATATGTGAGAACATAAGCTGCCAATAGCACTCTACCACCACAAACAGATCATGGAAATACTTTTCTGTTGTGTTTTATTTTCTAGCACTCCAGATTCAGACAGTCAGGCTAACTTCAAGAAGCACCTCTCAAGCAACCTCTTCAAGGAAGTACATACTTGGTGTAACCAGCAGGAGTAGGAAGGTGATCGTGCTGCTGTCTGCACTTGTGAGACAGCACCTTGAGTACTGGGTCCAGTTTTGGGCACCACTGTATCAGGAGGACATTGAAATGCTGGAGTGGGGCCAGAGAAGGGCAACAAGACTGGGGAGAGGTCTGGCAAACAGGCCTTATGAGAAATGGCTGAGGGAACTGGGGTTATTTAGTCTAGAGAAGAGGAGGCTGAGAGGAGACCTTATTGCTCTCGACAGCTACCTGAAAGCAGGTTGTAGCAAACCTGGTGTTGGTCTCTTCTCCCAAATTACTAATGATAGGACGAGAGGAAATGGCCTTAAGTTGCATCAGGGGAGTTTTAGATTTGATTTTAGGAAAAAGTTCTTTCCTGAGAGAGTGTGCACTGGAACAGGCTTCTCAGATTGGTGGTGGACTCAGCGTCCCTGGAGCTGCTTAAAAGGCGAGTAGCCAGGGCACTTGAGGCCATGGTGTAGGGGTTGGGAAGATGCTGGGATGAGGGTTGGACTTGGAGATCGTAGCGATCCTTTCCACTCAGGAGGATTCCATGAGTTTATGTTTGCATTGCTTTAGCTGAGCAATTCCCCCCTCTGGTGGCTACAAACAGAATAGAAGCAGCCTGTAAACTCATCTACTCCTAGAAATAAAAAAAACCCAATTTCTGGCTCAATTCCCCATCCTAGTTGCTGATTTCCACTGTGGCTTGGGAACTTTCGTTTCCTTCCGGGGCTTATTTTTAGCTCACTTGGACCTAACTCCAACTATTTGGATTGGAAATTACAATCAGGCCAAAGGTTTCCTGTCATTCCTTTCCCTGCAACTGTTTTCAGTAGTTTCTTTTTGCCCAGAACATTTGATTTCTGGTATTTTTATCTTGCTAGTCCAAAATGCAACACATGAATTTGGGGTTGTTAGATTTTATATTTTTTTTTTGCTTTCTAGTTAGTTTTTGTCAAATGCAGTTTGTAAAATTCATGGGTTTTCTTTGGGGAAATCTCTAGCTCCTGATTCAAGCCTTTTCCTAACTCCTTCCACATCGTAGAATGGTTTAGGTTGGAAGGGACACACTGTGTTTCTCCACTGTTTTTTCACCTGGCCCAGGTTTCAGAAGTGAACCTGTGCCATACAGACAAGCTCAATTTCCCCAAAAAGACTGTCCACACAGAGAATCACAGAATTGTTTAGGTTGGAAAAGACCTTTAAGATCATCAAGTCCAACCATTAACCCAACTGTGCCAAGGCCGCTGCTAAATCCAGTTCTACACAACTTTTAAAACACATTGAAGGGCGGTGATCCCAGTGTCTGACAACCCTTTCAAAAAGGTTTTTCCTCATGTCCAATTTAAACTTCCTCTAGTGCAACGTGAGGCCATTACTTCTTGTTCTATCACGTTACTTGTGAGAAGAGACTAGCTCCTACCTCTTTAGGCTGACCATCCTCAGCTCCCTCAGCTGCTCCTCACTAGGTTTGTGGTCACCGATGATGTTGCCCTTCTTTGGACCCACTCCAGCCCCTCGATATCGTTCTTGTACTGACGTGCCCAAAACTGAACCTAGTAATCAAAATGTGGCCTCACCAGTTCCCAGTACAGGGGGACAACTTCCCTACTCCTGCTGGCCACTCTATTTCTGATACAAGCCAAGATTACATTTGCCTTCTTGGCTACCTGAGCACACTGGTGGCTCATATTTAGCCTTCCCTGCAGGCCAGAACCAACCCTGTATTTCATGAATCTTGAGGGTCCCTTCCAGACATCTCTGTGCACACCTATGGCCTGAAGTGAACCTAATCGATTCCTCATAGCGAAGGCACAGCTGGCACCACTTTCTCCAGCTGACATCACTTGTACCCAGAACAGCTCTCATAGCACAAGTAACAGGAACTGGCAAACGAGCAGGACACTACTGATCCTCAAAGGCAAATGCCCCTGTGCCAGCCCTACACAATTGCAAACAGGGTTGTTTAGCTTCTTCTCAGGCCACTCTCGGCTTTAGGGGCCACTGTTAAGTCTGATTTAACTTAAAGCATCCCAGATGTAGTGAAAGGGCCGGGGCAAGCAGGTTGTGGCGGTGGCGCCGCTGCTCACAAAGTCCCCGCGGCGTTACCAGACTGCCCCGCGTCCTCCCCCTGCTGCTCGGGCAACAGTCGAACTCCCGCAGGCCCCGCAGGCCGCAGTTCTCTCCCCGGGCCACCCGCGGGCGATGCGGTCAGACCGATGAAGCTACTCAGGACTAAACAGCGATCCTGCGTAGGAGGAGGCGGGGAAGGTCCCGCTGCCCGCCCGTACCCCTCCCGCTGGCCCCTAGCGGAAGACTACAACGGCCAGCAGACTACAACTCCCAGGATGTCCCGCGCGTGGCGCACGTAGCCCGCGGGCGGGGCGCAGCCAATGGGAGAGCGCGGAGGGGGCGGGGCAGGCTGCGCCCGGTGT
>VZRI01006840.1:81354-102558 GCA_013397515.1 Upupa epops
CGGCCCGTGTTCGGTGAACTACGGGGAGACGGGACGTGGCGGGGCCATAGCTAGCCCTAGGGAGCCGTTTGGCACCGGGACTTGGCGAGCTGAGCCGTCCCGGGTGGGTGCGAGTTGTATGTACGCTGTTGGGCTTTACCGTGGTGGGCTCGGCCAGTGGGCTAGGGACGTTGGGTCTGTACGAACAGGTTGACACACCAGCGGATGTGTAAAACACCGGCACACGCGTGGGAACGGGCACAGACAGCCGTCTATCGCCTCCTGGGCAGAGCCTAGGGGCTGAGCTCGGTGTTGTGAGGCCTGGCTTTGAGGGGCCATTGCAGCGCTGTCAGTGCCGTTGGCCGCTTCTCCAAAGCGTTTAAGCCCCTACACTGTGAAGGGTCTCTTCCTCTTCCCATTGCTCCCTCTGGGCTGTAGGTTTTGAATCATATCAGTAGGTGAAATCCATCGTTTAAAGGATTTATTTTTCTGTGCTCAGTTTCCGTTGTGTTAGAAGATGATTGATTATCTGTTCAGACTTCCCTTGTAAAGATAAGGGGAGCCCTTTCCTCTCCCTGGAGATGTTCAAGGGCAGGGTGGATGGAATTCTGGCAACCATGGCTAGCAAGAGGTGGTCCTGCCCATGGCCAGGGAGGTTGGACTAGGTCATCTTCATCTTTAAGGTCCCTTTACAACATAAGCCATTCTATAAAATTATATAATGTTCACTTTTTGAGAAAGTTAACCATCATTGGATAACCTGCATGGCTGCTCTGTAGTCACTGGGGTCCGTAACTAGGTAACTCTCATAAACAGGACCATTGTCACCGAGGGTTAGCTGAAAAGCGAGCTGTGGTTCTGACATTTGTTTCTGGACGCTTAAGTGATTGAGAGTGGTCTGCTGGGATTCGGTCCCGTGCTTGTCCTGGCACATTGTCCTGTGACACGAGTGCTGGGCTTGGCAACGTGGAAAGAGTGGGATGCCATGAACTAGACAGATTATGCAGCTGTGAAATTGTATTTTTACACAAGTTTGCTTGAGATGTGGGCCTGTGTGTGGGCTAGCAAGGTGTTGGAGCCCTAAGGGTGTGGAACAGAGACAGTGAGACTGACTCTGTGGAAGCAAAATGAAGAGTCTACTAGTGCGGAGAAATTGTGGCCGCCATGGTGAGAGAGCTCAGTCAATTCCCTAGATCTTGATGTGTGTTAACATTCACTTGGCACCACAGTTGCCCCAGTAGAGGTTTTGGTTTATGTACAAGTTGGTTTAGGTAATCTAGGTGTGGTTTATAGAGAGCTTTGGGGTTTTTTAGTCCCCTTCTGCCTCATCTCGTTGTGTCTTTATGCTGACATATTTTGCTGATTGACTCCCACTTTACAAGTGAGATTGCTGGTCTGTGCTGCCACTCTACCAGGCAGGGCATATAAGGATGAGATGCAGGACTTTGGGCTTTCTTGTCCTCTTTCTTGCATTGTCGTCAAGCGTTGGGGCCTTTGTGTGCTAAACTGTTAAAAAAAATAACAAACCGATTTAAAAGGTAGCTGGTGGAAACATCTCAGTGAAGAGGGTGGTATGTAAATGGCAGGGGCACTAGGGACAAAAATCCCCCAATGGTTAGGTAGACTGCAGCTCTACAGCAGCAGAAGTCCTAAACTGCAATTTTGAGATGTGTAAACTCCCTCCAACTTAAATCGGTTAACTACATGTTTTTGTGAATTTGGGGCTGATGATTTCTTTGGATTTAGAAAAGGAGTCTCCTGCAGCACAGAATCCTTTAGTTCTGGGCTGTTCTTTCATCTACCATCGGACAGCATTCTTCATCTGTTACTCTACCTAGGCTATACATCTAAAAAAAGTCATTTGTAGTGTGAGAAGGGGAGCTTGGTGTAACACATGTAAACTTAAGACTTTCCTTTCCTCCAGCTCCTGGGCTCTGGTCAAGAAAGAACTGTCTCTACTCCAGTTCAGAAGTTTGCTCTTTTTCCAGCCTTGCCTTTGCTCCTGTCTGTGTTTGTGCTAACTGATACAGTTAAAGAAAACTCTGAAGTTTACATGTCCTCAGAGACTTTGTTTTGATTTTTGTTGAAGGCAGGTGATTGTGTTGTCTTGTCCTTGCCTTAGTTTCTTCTGTGTTTGGAGGGGGCAATGGGGGAGGATTTGTGTTTTAAGTGAATGTAGCCTGAATGTTTCTTTAAAGCAATACAAGAAGCTCTCCAGATAATTTCTGTTGCATTCCACAGAGAAATGCTTTTAAGGGAGCACTTAAGTGATGATTACAGGAAATTACATCCTTGTATTGGTGTCTTGGCAAATAACAAATGTACTGGGTGGAAGCACAGTTGCTCCTACTGACATAAGATGATTAGCACCCCAAGAAATAGGTCTTAATTAAAATTAGTAATAAGGGGGGGGGGGGGAAATGTTTTGGAGGGAAGGNGCATTTGGCCTTTTGGGTTGATTGTTTGTTTCCAGTACATGCCTGAGAATATGGAAGGTGCAATTAGAAGCAGCATAACAAGCCCTTGAGAGCTGTGACTTTTTACCCCTTTCCTTTTGACACTGTAATTTTAGTATAGGGGTGTTTTTATTGACCAGGGTACAGAATAGCATGTTAGGGATGAATAAAAAAGCCACAAGTTATGCTCACCATCCCAGATGAGAACAGTCCAGTTTTTAGAGCACTTTTTATAGGCCACAACTTATTAAAAAAAGCTATTTTAGGCTCTGTTACATTTTAAGTACTGTGGGGTTTTTTGTCTTCAAGGCAGGCTGTCCTAGTTACTGACTTGGACTGCTTGAATATAGTAAGAAAAGAATGACTGTGATTTTGGAAGTGTTGAAAATACCTTAAATACTGTGTGCAGTATGAAACTCTATGGGAAATCTCCAGTGTAGAGGCAGGATGGGCCTAGTAGCAAGTGTTTAAATATGATATGAGCCATCTTCTGTCTCCAATGCTGTAAATTTTCAACTGGAAAGCCGTGAGATTCTTCTTACATTGTTAGCACTCTGTTGCTTAAGGCCATGGGAAAGAAGTTCTGTAACTGGGGAATTCAAGACTGAAAGTCTTCATCATTGCATGAACCTTACTGAAGGCAGGACAAAGGTGAAGCAGTTGAAGAATGACTTGGCATGTGTTACCATTCAGTAGGGAACACAGGTAGAGTGGGAGCTTATAGTCAGAGAGTAAAAGACTTTTGTCTGTATCTATAGCTGAGGGGATTGCAGAGAGATGTGTGTTTGCCAGTCAGCTGTGCCCAGCACCAGGCAAATTTAAAATGGAAGACGTGATTCCCTTTCCCCTCCAACAGTGGGTGCGGCACTGATCCTCAGCCTCAGTCAGGGTTCTGATCCATTTTGTTTGATTTGTAGTCCCTAAACATGCACAAATGATAAAATCTATGCTACTTCAAGGGTTTCATTTGGCTTTTCCTTACAAAAGCACACTTGGAACCACAAACATAGCTGAACACCTCTGAAACATATATTGGAGTAAAGTGAGAGAACTGTCAGTACCCCAGAGCTTGTTGCTGACTGGCTTCATGGGGAGGTGCCTTCAGGTTTTAAAGCAGCTTTATTTTTGTGGCACAGAAGTGCTTTGAGTAATGTGACTGCCACATTCCTTACATCTGGCCAAGCTGAAAGTTGCCCAATCAGTTCTGGCCTGAATATTCTTTCCGACAGCCAAATCAAACTGTGCTCTTTCATCTTGTTTTGAGCCTTATTCTGGGATTCAGGATCCGCCTTAACTTTTGAGAACAGCATTTTAAAATAAAATAGTATCTCTTATCAGCCTGGTGTTTTCTTCCCACACCCTCCCCACTGTGCTGAGCACTTAGTGTATTTTATTTGAAGTTGTCTTTACATTTTCTCACTCTGCTTTCAAATACTTCATGTTATGTCATGTCTTAAAACTCACTGCATGCTCCTCTTTTTGCTTGTACTAACTGTAATGTGGCAAACAGCAGCAGGTCTTTGATTTGGACTCAGAGGTACCGTTGTAATTCATTGTAATACTGCTCCTCTGCTGCTGGTGTTCATCTCCAGACAGAGAAGGCGAGTGTTCTTTTTTAGTCTTAAAAGCTTGTGATGATTTCAAGCAGAAGCAATGTGCAGTAAACCTCACAGGCAGAGAGGTCTGAGTGGAAGGTCTGGGTTAATAGGATCCTCCAAAGTAGCTGGGCTGGCCCTGAGGCTACTCCTGTCCCCTCATCACATTTGCCTACAGTCCTACTCTTTTGCAAAGCAATTAGGCTGGGAACTCCTGCAGCTTCCTGCAGTTGGAGTGGTTACATGTCTCTGCTGCAAGCATATGAGTGAGGAAGAAGTGAAAGGCTCACAGTTGTTTATGGTGGAGAAGACTGAGCCCAGGCTTTCTCTGGTTGCTTCATGACTCAATTTGTCCAGGATTCTTGTCAGAGTAACTATTTAGATGAATGGAGCCTCCTTGGACAGCCCTTTCTCTCAGATACCTGTCCCGTTTGCATCAGTTCAGTCCCAGTTCCTGACTGTTTAGCCATCCCTTCTGCATGGCTTGTTGATCATTGTTTAGCTCTACCATAATTTCAGAGAGCTGCGGTGAAGGAATTTCAGGACATCTCTAACTTCTCAATATGGCTTCACAAAGTTATTTTTCTTCTTCTGGGAAGGCTGGGAGTCAAGAATTTTGTAGCTTTGTGTTTGTTTTGTAGCCTAAGAAAGGGCAGTGGATTTAACAACTGCTGTTTACTAATAACTGGTTTCTCTATGGAGTTTCGGGCTCCAAAGTGTAGTAGCTATACTTTACAGTTATTCCTGATTTTTTTCCTTAATTTACCTGAACGTAAACATTAAAACAGAAACTGTAGAGTTTACCACTAGTTATTCTTTGATTGTTAAAAGGTTGTGGTTGGAAGGGACCTCTGGAGATCTAATCCAACCCTCCTGCTGCATAGAAGTATATGAACTCAAGATTCTGCACAGTTCTAGACTTCTCAGGAGAAGTGTTTCATTAGAAATGCTGTCGCTTCAAACGGCCCTTAAGAAAAACTACGTATATTTCTACTTTACTATTTCAACTTCAAAGAATTCTCGTGAGTTGAATGGGAGGAAAGCTGGTTTCAAAAGCAAGGGTTACCTTTTTAAACAACTATTAATTAAAATAAAAAAGCTGTTTTGGATTTTATATGACAAATAGAACATCGGACTGTCTTGCCACCTATGGATTACTTCTGCTGCCACTAACTCAGGATACGCTTGAATTTTCAAGCCTAATGGTGCTTTATGTCTGGCGTGAACACAGTGTTTAGTCTTTCTGTTTGATGCGTTCTCAGGAACACTCTGTGTTATCTGTCAGTCATGAAATGTCACCTCTTGTGGTCATGTTGTTTTCCGTTTTGAGAAAGAAAAATTGCTGCTTATGAGATTTTTTTCTAGAATTGTTTCACAGTTTATATGGCAAGTGATTTCTCATATTCTGCTCTAACAGTAATGTAGTGGATAATCTATTCATAGCTAAAGTTCAGGCTTGTTTCATATTCACCAGGAACAAAATATCCTGTGTGTTTGTTTATACATTAGATAGTTCAAAATAAATTACCCTTTCTGTTTTTCATTCTTAGAAATGGATGATGAGGACTGTGAAAGAAGAAGAATGGAGTGTTTAGATGAAATGTCCAATCTTGAAAAGCAATTTACAGACCTTAAAGATCAGTAAGTGTTTTAATGCTTTAAATGCCTCATTTGAAGATCTGTTCCATGAGAATATTGTGTGCTGCTGGTATTTCTTTCATATCTGTGTGTGCTGCTCTTAGAGGAGAATCTGGATTTAGAGTTCTGAAATTCTTTGCAGGCAGTTGCTCCAGGATTGCTTCTATGTATTTATATACTGATTTGTCTTTTACTGTGAGAATGGTTCTGAAGGGTTGTCACTGTGAAACGCTGCTGAGGGGTCTACTGCATCAAATCCTTAGCAAAACCAAGGAGTTGTGATTTTTAGGGAAATTTGTGATTTTGTTTCCTGAAAATACTATCTCTTTATGTATGTAGGACAGACCCAAGCACTGCCGTTGCTAGGGAAGAAATTGTGGAGGTTTTTTGCAGGGTATCATGACACTTTTTATAGTTGGTACCAATTAAAGTTTCTTTGGATTACTGTAAACGTGATACCAGTTAAAAATACTGTTAGCTCTCTGTAGTTTGTCAGTCAGTAGCAAAGATCTCATAAGTAGAAGAGAGAAAATGAATAGCTGTGTTTACTGAAAAGTGAATTTAATTTATGTTAGAGCCAGTAGTTTGTGCTTTCTTTGGCTTTTTTCTCATGTGCCCAGACAATCTGTCACAATTGAAGTTGGTGATAATTTAGCAGTTGACTTAATCAGGTACCTGACAAGTGAAACTTTTGAGCAGACCGTTTCTATTGTTGGAGTTAAATTGTAATTGAAAATTTAGTCAGTTGTTACACTTCAGATGTCTGCTTAGATTGTGAGCAAGTTCTTTGTGCTTCAGAGCTGAGACACATGACTTGCTTTGCCTAACAGGACACTTCAAGGTCTCTCTAATGGGGTCTGGAAAGAATTGCCCAACAAGCAATTTCTTGCTGCAGTGTCTAGAGAAGGCTGTTTGTCCTGCTGTTCTTCTCTGGGCTGAGCATGGAGCAATCTGGGGAACGGAGCCAGTATTGGAGTCAGTTGGTACTGACTGGTTTGGCATTTGGAAAACAGCCAGTCCTTCTGAGTTCAGTCCTGTTCTCCCATCTGTTGGACAGCTTGGATGACTGAAAAGAGCTTGTAAAAACAAAGCTTTCAGGAGTGAATATGAAGGAGGATGGTATTGGGAGGGAGGACACGTAATTTGGAGGGGTTAAGGATAGAAAATGATGTTTTGGAGGTAGAAAAGTGTATAAGGAGAGAGATGCATTGTAGAAGCTAGTTAGTTGAGAGATTGGAGTGTTTGTAGGGACTGAAAGAACAGTGATGGTGGGAATACTGGGAAATGAGCATTAGAAGGATGGTAAGAAGGAACAGCTGTTGGAAAGGAGGTGATAAAGTTGGGAAAGAAGAAAAAAGGCATCTTGACAGTAGGATATTTAGTCCCAGTCAACAGCAGATCTGATCAATTGATTGTGTCTGCCTCCTCCAGCTTTTCAGGGAAACTGAATTTGGATGCTCTGAGGTAAGGAGGGTTTACAGTGGCCAAAAACCAGTTACTCAAATCACCTTTAGACAGAACAGGATTAACAGCCCCAGTACTTTAGCTGCTGCACCACTCCATAGCTGCTTTTTCTGATGTATCTGGAATTTGGTGCTGTGTCACCAGCTGTTAGTGTCCCAGCCTGTTATGTGCACTGTGCATCCTGGGCTTGTGTTTCCCCTAAATAATGTTTGCCTTGATTCTACAGCTTTTGATTGTGGAGTGCAAGTAAATGAGCACAGGAGAAGCTGCTTATGTTAAAGATTCTACCATCTAACAGTATATTTATCAGAGTGGCTCTTCAGTTGAAATACTTGGAGTTCATATTTGTGTTAAATTCTTCAAAATTCTTCTATTGTAACATCTTTTCCTGCCCTCTTCTTCCATGTTGATTGAACTTCTGCAGAATCTTAAATCACATTAATAGCCATGCAGTGTTTTTCCTTCCTTAGAGATGAAGATAATTTATCTATAAATATATTTTGGCTCTATTTTTTACATTTTTGATTCTCTGCATGTATTTTCCAGAAAGGCTTAACCTTGATGAAACTCCTTAATGAGGAATATTGCTCAAAAAGAAGTTACTGGAAAGCTAAAATGGTAGCAAAGCTTAGTTTTGCTTCCTCAGGTGTTCCTTAACATTAACAAAGAGATGCAGGGTAGTTCTTCTAGAAGTATTTCTTTTAACTTGTATTTGCTTTTAGATAAAATACATTTTAATAGGTTTTTTTTTAATTTCTATTATTCTAAGACTTTACAAAGAAAGATTAAGCCAAGTGGATGCAAAGCTACAAGAGGTCATAGCCGGAAAAGCACCTGAGTATTTAGAACCGTTGGCAGCTTTACAAGAAAACATGCAAATCCGAACCAAGGTGGCAGGTAGGCCTATAAAATGAGTGTTGCAAGCACTGTAAACTTGATGTACATTTTAAAGCCAGTCTTCTTTTTCCTTAAAAATTGTTTTTAAGGTTAGAAATACCATGGTTTAATTGTACATGTACAATAATTTTCAGCTTGAACTAACTAGGCTGCTTACCTCAACACAGATTGCATGATGACATCACACTACAAGTGTCTGTTTATGTTCTGTTTAATGGCTGTGTCGTAAGCACAAAATGACTGAATTAAAGTAACTTTTATGATCAGAAGGTTTGGGATCACATCTGCACGCTGGTCATGCCTGAGATGAAGAGAGACACAGATGTTAGCTCATAAAATGCTTGCCAGATCATCTTAGGTGATCATGTTTTTCTTGCTGTTCTACTCTGTCTTTTGTGCTCCTCTGCTTCTGTTTTCCTGTTCCACCTGGGGAAGGAAAATCTTGTCCTTGGCAGCTTTTGTCTAAGCTGCATTTTAATTACTAAAACTAATGCTTACAGAGCTTTCTATGCTCATAGAAAGCAGGCACAAGCCTTTATCTTCTTCCTGGGTAAAGCCATAAAGTCAGAGAACAGTTGTATTGCAGAAAGGTAAAGTTCTGTCTTTCCCTATTGTAAATTTTTGTTATTGCTCAAATCCTTTAGGAGTAATTCAGCTGTCTAAGGGTTACCTAACCTTGGCTGTCGCAGAGCCAAAGGGCAGAGTTGTGATGTTTCCAGCCAGAGGAGCTATGCCAATGTTACTTCTAAGAATTTCAGCAGATGCACAGTGCGGGCAAACTGGGCAATGCCAAGAGTGCTTACACTTTCCATAGTACCAGTCGTGCTTGAGCACTGCTCACTGTGTCTTCATTGGCACTTTTGACTTCAGACTGCAGAGAGGATCTGAAACGTTTTGGTCTCTCCTTTCATTCCTGACTGGTCTTCTCCGTGATGTTCTTCCTCAGCTGCTGACCATAGTTTCAGGGTTTTAAGATCTTAACCCAGATTTTCTTGAGTCCTAAGTAGCCCACTTGGGCTTCACAGAATGTTCACAGGTAAACTTGCAGAAGGTTTGATTTCAAAGTAACCTTCATCCAAGCTTTCACTTTTCAGTTTTAAATGTGGCTGGCTGTCAGTGCTTCAGGTAGATCATTTCAGGTTCTCCAGATTTGTCTTCAGCAGCGCTGAAGATCCATGTTCCTGTGTAAAAAGAGCCAAGAATGAAAACTACAAAGTTTCCTTGAAGTTGAAATTAGAAATCAAGTTTTTTGCTTTTATCTTTCACTAAATGAAATGGGTAAAATTGTTCCAGAGAGAGCAAGAAACTGCTTATTTGCTCTACTGCTTGACAGGGATGGATAGGAGCTTGACTTGAGCTCCAGCAGTTATCCTCTAAGGACCTGCTTCTGCCTGAGAGAGGGGAGGAAGGGGTGAAGAAATCCACGGATATAATTCCATCTGTGGTAGAAAAGAAACTGCTCTGTAAGGCACTGTTCACCCAAAGTGTGGATCTTAACTATTTCAGCAAGTCAGGGATGCAACTGTTTCTTCTAGAAATATTTGTGCCTGTACTGCTCTGTTTCAGGCCGCTAAGCAGTGATTATAAAAGGGTAAGACCCAGATATGCCAGTCAGCCATAAATATTTCAATAAAACAAGGCAGCAGAACATTCTGATGTAAGAAAAGAACATTTAAATTCCAGATAAAAAGTGATTTCACAGAGGGAAGATGATTTACATAATAATTTGAGTCTTGTTTTCCAGAGGAATTCGTGGTAACAGTATTGTTCTTCTTGTATTTATAGTCAGCTGAATTCTATGGGAAATTGGTTTTGGGAATTGTTAGTTGCTGGGACAGCACCAGCATGTGTGCAAACCAACCTTCTTGAGATGCTGATCTGAAACAACTGCAGTGTCTTGTGTTGAATGCATTGGCTATGTTAAATCAAGCTGTCTCTGCTTGCCAGATACGACATTTTGGATGCCTTTCAGATATTTTGAGCTGTCTGTTTAGTAGAGACATCTTTGGAAATGTCTAAGAAAGGCTGCTAATACTCAGAATCAGAATCACGGAATGTTAGGGGAATGTTAGGGATTGGAAGGGACCTCAAGAGATCATCCAGTCCAATCTCCCAGCTAGAGCAAGATCCCCTAGGTCCAGTCACACAGGAACAGTCTAGGCAGGTTTTAAACATCTCCAGAGAAGGAGACTCCGCAACAACGCAGTGTCCTTTGTTGATGTGGTTTATTAAGGTCAAGCATTATAACGTAACCCTTATTCCAAGTGTGAAGTTGTAAAAGCTTATTCTTTCATCCAGTTTCCTGGCTATTTAAAAACCCCAAACCGCTATTAAAAGCTCTAATTACAAAATAGAAGAGGCCTTTTAATTTCTCATGGATTTTAAAAGGGAGGATATTGAGGATAATCAGAAATAATAGTTTGGTTTTCTAAAACATCTATTACATCTATGGCCGCTGATGTAATGAATTAACTGACTGGGGGGGAGAAGTTAAAAGAACATTTATTTTTCCCCAGATCTTGAGAATTAAGGGATTACTCATGCTTATTTTTACTCTGTGAAGCAGCCAGCCTCTGTAAGTGCCTGATACATCTATATTCCAGTATGTACATGTTTTGGGACCTGCAGGCAGTCTTGAAAGAGAATTCTACAATCTGGTAGTAGCTTAGGAAAGTAATATCGCTGTAATTTGTCTGATTACAGGTATCTATAGAGAGCTTTGTCTGGAATCTGTGAAGAACAAGTACGAATGTGAAATTCAAGCCTCTCGACAGCACTGTGAGGTTGTGCCAGCTATTTTACATTGATAGCTAATCTCATCTAACTTTACTGTGTGTCATGTTTTTATTACTGCTGTTATTTGCTGTTCGCAATTGCCTTGTGATGTTTAAGCTCACAAATAAGGGATTATTCAAAGCTTATAAAAATGAGCTTTATATTGCTTTGGTTTTGATACAAATAAGGTTTCTTGCTTTTCATTAACAGGTTCTTATTAATAGAATCCATGTGATTACTTTTTTTACCTATGTTATAAAAAGATTCCAAGAACAGAAAATACCTAACATAATTTTAGCAAAAAGCCCCTTACATTTTAACAACAGCAATAAGGATACCCTGGACAGCTGGTGATAATAGAGTTGTCATTGCAAAAGCAGTTACGAGCAAAATATATTTATCTCTTTGGACATAAACATTTCTGTTTAGGCAAAACAAGAATCCTGGACACTCATACAGATAGTCATATTCCTGAATTTCACATCTCCTACTGTACCATTAAAGCAAGAATGTGCATGTGTACTCTGAAAGAAAACGTGCCTGGGGATAATACAGGGCATAACGAAGGACTGCTCATTACTGACTCTACTCTTGTGAATAGCCCTGAGGCTGGACAGAATCATCTAGGACTTGCAGGGTTTCTCATCCCATCCCTGATTAAATAATCTAATTTGGCTATGTAATATTAATCTTCAGGATGGTCTTTGTACCTCATATTTCTATTATCTTTCTACTTTGAAAGCTTCAGAATCCAACTGTTCACCATGCAATAAGAGTCTTTTGAGGGGGGGGGAAGCAGTGCTGCCTGTAGAGTCCCTGTTCCACTGGAACGAGTATAGAGCCATTGAGCAAGAATGCCTCTGATGTCTGTAACAGCTTTTGACACCTTAATTTAAGATTGAATTTAAGCCTGAAGCCAAACAGATGTCTAAACACACTTTTATTTTTAAATGGAGTTTGAAAATGGTCTCAGAATGGATCACGCTCATCTGATATTTCAGCTGTAAGAGGTTTCCACAGGGAATTTCTTCTTTTACATTAGGCATCGAAAAAATATATGAAAAGCAGTCTTTGGAATGTAAATGCTTTGTATTTGAAGGGAGTAGTGGACGTGACAGTTGTGTAGTAGAACAAAGTTCTTTCAGTTTTATCTCTTCCTTGACTGTTTTGCTTCAATCCAGAGCGCTCTGTTGAACATTGGTGAAGATAAGTTTCTGTTCCTGCCTTGTGCTATGGGCAGGAGCAGTTTAGGTGCAGATGGATGCTGACTTGGCTTTGGGGACGGCAGCTACTGGGGGAGGTGTGGTAGCAAATAGCTAGATGCAGTACTTGTGTTGCACTAGCTGTTTTTTCAGGGAGAAAACCTGAACATCTGTTCTGCTGAGTTCTGAAATACGTTGCTCAGTGGAAATGAACCTTCAAATGCAACAATCAGCTGTATTTGCTACCTGTGTTTTAGGAAGCTTGCAAACTTGGGAAAACTTGGTAAACTTATTTCCTTGAGATCCAGAATTCAGAAATCCCTAGCTACTGGTTTAGAGTTCAGTGTTTTCTGACTTTGAAAGGGGAACTGATCTGTGTAGATATGTTCATCTGTTTGGATGAGAAATTACCTTTTAGAAGGATGAACTAGTTAGCTAGCACAGAGCAGTGCTTTGAAAGTGTTTCTTGCTGCTTTAAAGTCGACAATTTTGCTTTCACAACCATCAGGATTATTCTATGTGCTTGATAAATTCTTTCTTGTAAGAATGTATTTTCCAGTTGTATGAAAATAGACATATATAGTGTAGTGCATAGTTGTCTGTGTGACTGCAGCTTTATTAATAATTACAGAATCACAGAATTATTGAGGCTAGAAAAGACCTCTGAGATCATCAAGCCCACCCTATGACCTAACGTCAACACAGTCAGCTAGACCATGGCACTAAGTACCACTTCCAGTCTTTTCTTTAACATCCTTAGGGATGGGGACCCCACCACTGCCCTGGGCAGTGCAGCTTCATAAAAACCTTTCCATGGAAGCATTATTAGCTTTTCTGCTTTGTAATGAATGATGGAATAACTTCCTTATTGTGAATAAATTTTTGCCATCCAAAGGTAAAATATGTTATCAAAATACAAACTGTTGTGTTTGAGATGTAGTGGTGAGATCTGATGTGCTTAGATGTTCTTGGAATTGATATTTGATCACTATTTTTACCCTTGAACTGTCTGTCTATACAATGCTAGATCTCGTGTGAAGAAGGTGGGTAGGGGAAAATGCCACATGCTGTTGGCTTTGAAAACATTTCACTTAAAGCTATTCTTCTTTCCACTGCACCTTTACATTGTCAACTGTATTGAGATAACGGAACTTAATCCTGTAAAAATCTGTAATCTCTTGCTTCTTTCAGAGTGAAAAGCTGCTGTTATATGATACTGTACAAAGTGAACTAGAAGAGAAGATTAGAAGACTTGAAGAAGACAGGCACAGCATTGACATTACCTCAGGTGGCTGGACATTCAAACTTGTTGGGGTTGTGTGTGTTAGTTGTTCCTTTTGTATTTTGTTTTTTCAGTCTTCTTGTAGCTGCTGCTGAGTGTTTCACATTACCCAGGAGAACGCTGTGCAGCTCTGTGAACTTCGGGCTGAGGGGCTGAATTTAAGTTTAAACCAAACTTTGGCTTAGTAATTGTCACTGCCCTCATATGTTTTGAGAGCCTTAAGCTATGTCCACATAGTCATGTAACACTCTCCTTCTGTCCAGACACATAATCTCACCAGGAAACCTGCTGGTTTTCATTTTCAGGTAAACATTTCTGCTGTAAACAGAAGTAGACATGTAAATGTTCTTGTCTCATAGCTTGTTTTTGTTCTATATTTTCAGAATTATGGAATGATGAGCTACAGTCCAGGAAGAAAAGGAAGGATCCATTTAGTCCAGATAAGAAGAAACCTGTTGTTGTATCAGATATCCTTTTACTGCATGCAGTGTTCTATCTATTTATTGTTTCATAACTAGCTGTACTGCATATGTCATAAGTAACAGTTCAAGCGATAATGCTTTCTCAAAATTGATTATTACACAGCAGATTTTATTCTATTTTGGACTAGAGAAACTGTGTTTACACTTCCCATTCATCTATTTTCTAATACTCATTTTTTACTTTACACTTGATAGTTCAGGGAGGCTTTGCCTCTCTACCTCTTGGTTTTTGGATGTTTGTTATTCAGAGATCTGGTTCTGCCTATATGCTTCTTTCAAAGAAACGTGATGCAGAATGCTATAAAAATAAGGATTCATAAAGGCTGTTCCACTAGTGTGGATGCTGATTTGCATTGCCCTGTGGAAACCACAGCAAATTTTTAATTGTATTTTATAATAAAGCAAATAGAATGTCTCTGGAGCTGTTGTGGATGGGGTGGTTGTATCACAATAGTCAGTCATGTCATGTTCAACTCCAGTGGCCTAAATATCTACGTATTAGTACTTGTCTCTCTTAATATTTTTTTCAAGTGTACTTTCAGGTTGAATAATTCAAAGATGCCTTTCTTTGTGCTGAGCTTTCACTTCACATAGGTTGTCCTTGCGGGAGGTATTGATAGAACAGAGTTATTAATTTTTTTACAGACAGGAGATGATTTTTATTACTGGTGCTTAAAAGCTTTTTCCCTAACTCTTCTACGCCCCTATATAGTTTATATGTTACAAGACCTTGATATACTTGAAGACTGGACAACAATAAGGAAGGTAAGATGGTTGTGGGTTTTGTTTGGATCTCTTTCTACCTCTGATGGAGCAGAGGAATCGAGTGAAGTGGTGAAATCTCTGGAATGGGTAGTACAAAATGTTTTATGATAGACGGAGCCTAAACCCCATGTTGAGAGGGTCTACTTTCTCATATTTCAGTGGAACTGGGTGGAAATATGATCGGATAGTCTGGTAGGATTTTGTTTTAAATTTACTACATAGAAAAATACTATAAGATATTTAAACTTATTTTAAAAGTATTTCTGTGCTTCAACCTCTCCAAATACCTTTCTTTTTCTGTAAAAAATTGCAACAGTTATTTTCACAGCTAATAAGGTGAAAATGGTTTGCAGGAATAGAGATCTGTTTGACCAAGTGATGGATTTGAAAAAAAAACAAATGCAGCTTCTAAGTGCAGAGTGTTCTTCTGCAGGTCATTGCCTTACTGTTAGTCACTTACTGAAATGAAACTGTGTCTGTGCCTTGTGCCTGTGGTCAGAAAATGTCTCATGGTACCCATGTGCTTTCCAACGTCATAGATTCCTAGAATGGTTCAGGTTGGAAGGGACCTTCAAGATTATCCAGTTCCAACCCCCCACCCGTGAGCAGGGACACTTCCCACTAGACCAGGGTGCTCAAGACCCCCGCCAATCTGGCCTTGAACACTTCCAGAGAAGGGCCAGCCACAACCAACCTCCCTGGGCAACCTGTTCCAGTGTTTCACCTTCCAGAAAACTTCTGGAATATAAATTGCTCGTGTGAATTTGAGTCTGTTTCCATCCTCCTTTATACCTGCACACGCTTCCTAATCAAAGAGGAAGATCTGATGCTTACATGAAAATTTGTCTGACTTACCCTACTGCATCACAAGAACAGACACTTGCTCTCAGACCCATTCCTGATTTCAAACAACAGCAACAAACCCAGAATCTACTGGGGATTTTGCCTTTTCCTGAAAAGAATAGAAAAATTAAAATAGAAAACCAGATAAACAACCCCAAAAAGGCCTCAGAGAGTTTGTGTAAACCTATTTGTACTATGATGTGTGATCTGGAGTTCACATGAGAGAGCATTTGTGAGGTTATGAATGTAATGTATACATCAAAAGTGGGTTGTTCATAGAATACTTTGTCAGAATTAATGTCATTTTCTATTGTCTTGATGGAATTACATAACAGCAATTTGGACAGTTTTACAAATCAAAAATTATGACAGAATAGGATTTTTTTTCACCCCTTCTCCCCCAAAATGCTGTTTTATTTGCTTACCGAGTCACCACTGAGCACACTGCACATCTGTTCTGATTGTGGGTTTTGCGTGTCAAAACAAGTGTCATGAGCTACACAGTAAGAGCTGCCCCTTAATTAAAAAAGACTGTGACTCACTTCGTTTTGTTTTGTGTTTGAAGGCAATGGCTACGCTGGGGCCACACAGAGTAAAGTCAGAACGTAAGTAAACATCGTCTGCTTGCACAAGACTGAACTTGCTGTGTGCGACGATGCAGTCTGCAGTGAGGCAGATTGTATTTATTTTAGCCCTGGTAGAGTGATGGAGGGAGGAATGAGGTAGCTGGAAGATGTGGCTTTTGTTTTCCCTCTCTTGGGTGCTGATACTTGGAGGGCTGATTGTGTCGGTCCCTGAGTTCTAGAAAATCATCAGTAAAACTCTGGACTTGTGAAAGTGGGTCACTCCAGAAGTGGGTTGCACCTTACTGTGGGCAAGTTATGCTAGTGTTTGCACGAGGTGAGACAGAAAGGTGAGAGCACCCAGACCTTACGGGTGGGTTCTAAATGATGCTCCATTCACAGCAAGCTATGACCCTGAAAAAGTAGAGCTGTGAGAAAGGAGTGGTAAGCAGTACTTGGTGCTGGGGTGAGGAGCATTACCACCAGGTAAAATCAAATACCTAGAAGTGATGAGTCAGGAGGAAGAGAGGGAGGAGACAGGCGCGGGAGGGTATTTCTTCAGTGATGTGTTGCTATTTGCGTGTTGTGATTAAAATGCTGATGGGGAAATTTCAGGTTCTTCTATTTCAACTCTTCTCTGTATTGCATTCAGGAAAATTCCTGTCACAAAGCTGAAGGTTATGGGGATGATAGTTTGTATCTGAAAATGGAATCATCACTTCTAATTTGTTTGACTGGAAATTAAAATGCACCTTGCTTCTATTTTTCTTGCAGTCTGGGGGAGGCTACTTTGGGTAAAGGAAAAGTGTTCTAAGTAACTGACTTGATGAAAGTGTGTTTAACAGCTAATGAACTTCCTTCAAATTGATACTGAATAACTTCTGTTGATCATTTTAGCCCCTGTCAAATTAGAAAAGCATCTACACAGTGCTAGATCTGAAGAAGGAAGGCTCTACTATGATGGAGAGTGGTATGGACGTGGACAGACGATATGCATTGATAAGAAAGATGAATGTCCAACAAGGTAATGATTACTCAGTTTGTGCAGCTCTGTATGTTCATACAAAGCAATCGATAGGATGATGGCATTGAAGAATAAGGCTTGTTTGGAAATACTTCAGTAACACTTATTAGTTCACTTTGGATGACAGGCATTATCAAAGGAGATTGAGCGCTGGACATCTGAGAAAGGCTAGTAAAGGTTGGACTTCACCAAAGGTAATGAGATGTTTGTCAAGTGAGGATCTCACTAACAGTTTAAGCTTTTACTAGTTTCTGAATAATCTCTCAGTGAGTTGTTTTTGACTGTTGTGGGATTTTGTTCCTTTGAGAACTTGATGTGTTGGCTCACCCAAAGCTGCTTAGGTATGGAAAACTGACAGTGTAAAAATCAGATTTCTTTTCTATTGCTTAATGCTCTGAAAGAGTTAGAACTTTTAAAAATAGTAATTCTTCCTCTAAATAGAAGTTCTGCCTGGGAAGAGTCTTAACAACTATTACCACTGTAATGTTTGTTGTTCATTCAGTGTTTCAGAGATTGAAATGCATTTTTGATATGGATAACTTCTATAAGTTCTAAAAAGTTTACAGATTTAATTTTAAATGATGTTATCTTTTACTGTACAGGGCAAATCAATTCAACTCAGTGTTGAATAAATATGCACAGTTACCCAGGACAACTTATATAGCAGTAGCAGACTGTAAAACAGGCTGTTTCTTCCCTGTGTATGGCTAGGGGGAGCAGTTTTCAGTGGTTATTCAGAGCTGAAACAGGAAGGTAATTTAATAATAGACTATTCACTCTATATTCTTCCTGAAACTGAAAAATCTGAATTAGTTTAGTAGAAGTGTTTGGGCTTTTTTCACCAAAAAAGTGTATGGGCAAAAAAGGCTCTTAATATCCAGTCCCTACAAGCCAAAACCTGCTGCTTAACAGAGTGAACAGAGAGGACCTTTCTCAGTCAGCCAAGGTTTTGGCAGTTTTTAGGACTGAAGAGTTTAGTCACACCCAGTATCTGATAGATCCTCCTTCTGTTAACTGTTTTAAATCTCTGGGTTTTTTGAGCCTCTTATTGTAATTAATTCTTCTTGGAAAAAAATTCTTGGGGAGTTTTGAGAGGAGGAGTGTTCATTGTGTGAAGGTTTACTGCAAGGAGCATAAAAGCAGAGCTCGTGTAAGAGTGATAAAGCCAGGCTTTGTCTTTGTTTCTTATGTTCTTGGTACAGTGACTAACAGTTGATTACTTATTTCTGCTCTCTATCTTGAGTTTCAAATGTTTTTTTCCAAATAGTTTGTATTCCAAGTAATTTCTGGGTGTGTTCTCCCACAGCTCTGTGTTTTACCGTAGTCTGTTGTGTTTCCTGTGGGTGGCTATTCTTTTAAACAGTTAATACCTGTACATGTTGAGGGGTTTCTTATAGGAGAGAAAAACAGATTGTTGATAAACTATCTGCCATCACTAAAAACCAAAGAATCTCCCTAAAACTGCCCTTAGAATGGAGCCCAGTGTCTTTTGGGACAAGCATTTACAAGTAATGCAGATTTCCATTTGCTGTGTGAAACACAGCTGCAGTTTTGAGGTTGTTTATTAGCTTACACAGTTTCTAAATTCTTCTTGTTTTTCTTCCCCTGACCCTTCTTCCCTCATTTTCTGTAGTGCCATAATTACAACAATTAACCATGATGAAGTTTGGTTTAAAAGACCGGATGGAAGCAAGTCCAAGCTATACATTTCTCAGCTACAGAAAGGAAAATACTCGATAAAACATAACCACAACTGACCGTCGCTCAGCACATCTGGAACGAGTGGGGTTGCAATGCTCCATGTGCCATGGGGTGAAAGCTGTATTTAACGGTGTTTTGTATTCCTTATCAATTTACAGCAGTATCTGATGTGTATTTGTAGTGCTGTATGTAGACTTCATACGGATAGCCTTCAGAAACCTGAGGGTGTGTAAAATCATGTTGATAGGCAGACATTTTACCTCTGAATTGGGTCCAGTGCCTCAGATATGAAGTGTACTCTTCAAGCATAATGGCTCTGAACTTCTCATGTTTGTAAAATGGAGAAATAACAAGAAGAGATGTTTATTTTTTCCCATTGCTGACCAGTTGGTGTGATAAAAATGATAACCATAATTACCAGCAGCTCATTGTTTTCAGTGAACATGTCACGCTTCTCTTGTGGATGTAAATTTAGCCCGTTCAGCTGTTGCTTTTGAATAGAGTGTAACATGCAGAAGCTTGCTTTCATCCGAAGTGGAACCATTTATTAAAATCATTGCCCTCGACAGCTCCGCTAGTCCTGACTGTGCTGTATTTTGTAAGGTTTTACGCTGTTGCTTGTAAAATGAGGAGAGACAAAGCCTGTATTTTGAGCTTCAGTTAGTTGAGGAGCTCTTTTCAAGTTTAGGACCCTGTTTCACAGTAAAAACAGATTGTTGGTGGTTTAGTTTCTTCTGGACCAGGCTGGCAGCCAGCCGTCCACGTGAAACAGACAGTGTTGCTCTGACCTGTGTTAAATGTAGCCCACGAGGAACAACTGTAGGGATGGTTATGTAAATACTGCTGCATGCTTTGCTTGCTTGGTCCACACTTGTACAAAATACCATGAATCCTTTCTCAAAAGGAAAATATTTCCCTGGACATCATCTCTCGGGGAAAATTTACACAGACTCTTTCATCAGCTGCTGTTTTCCTAGTTTCTGTACCTTACTTTGTACACCAGGATTCTTTCATGCAGCTTAGAAAGCTGCATTTCTTTTAAAATCATAATTATTGAAGCCACAGAGAAAAGGTCTAAATCCTTGATGTTCCTGTGATGTGCTTAGAGCATCTAGAAGCGATAGATGGGGATTGCTGGGCAACTGTTAACATGTTGGTTATGTGCACTTTAATCTCCACTTACGATGGTTCTGCTTGGAGACAGAAAACATCCGTTTGCTTTAAATGATCACAGCAAATAAGTATTTTTATTGTACCATAGAAATGTTTTATTCCTAGATTAAATAGATTCCTAGATTATCCTTATTAGATTCCTAGATTGTCTCTTCTAGAGCAGGGTGGTAACTACTCTCCAGATGCCAAATCCCTTTCTGCCAAGTGATGCTTTTCTACACTTGTACGACGTTATTAATTCTGATGTACATAAAGTATCCACAGACCTGTTGGCTTTTAACAACCTGAACTCTATGTATACAGTTCGTTTGATAAAGGTTTTGTAATAAAATATTGGTATTTTTTAACTTAGCATATAAATAAATGCTCTGTGCTGTGGACTTCTTTCTTTCTTTGATTTTTCTGCTTCGGTTGACATTACTGATGGCCCAAAGGGAAACCTAGTTAAGTTTTCAGAAAGTCTAAATCTTTTTAAAGACCCTTGACCTGCATTTGTACCTTTGATTTTCAAGACTCTATTTGGTTTTGCAATGTTTTTTTCTTTACAGTTCAGCGCTGTTTGTAAATCAAGTGTAAGTGCTGCTAAGAACCTCTTACCTATTGATGTGCTTGAAACCATTGTATTTAGGGCATGCTGGGCACTCCAAACCATTACTGTGGTTCACCCCTTCCCTCTTCCCTCTCCTGTGTTCTGCAATTCTAAAGCTGTTTCTAATCTGATCTCTCTGGGTGCAGGACGTTGCTTTGTACAGCCCTGCAGCTTGGATTGGCATTTGGTGTGTTTCAGAATAAACACAATTCACAACAGCATGGCAGGTAATAAGGGAGCAGGACTCAGTGGTAATCGAACAGCTGGGATCTACCTGCTCCACTCCTAGAAGTCCAAGAAAACAGCCATGCTTTGCTTTTCTGCATGCCATCGCGCCTGTGAACAGGATGGGAAAGGTATGAGGTTGGTCTGTTTTGGTAATTGGTTCATGATTTCATGCCTGATCAAGCTTCTTATGTTTGGAGTATTTGCACAGTTAATGGTTTGTTCACTCAGTCATAAAATATAAAGGGTGTCTCCAAGAGATTTCAGTCCTTTGAAGTAGAGGTGGTGTCCATCTGAGAAGCTGCAGTGAAGCTTTTCAAACCTCAGTAGCATTGGTTTAACCCACAGGATTAAGGACTGTAAAGTGTTGAAAAACCTGTTGGACATCCCTCTTATTCCTTGTGGTCTGGTATGTGAAAGGAGGAGGAAAGGAAGAGTAGCAGGCAAAACTGTGTTATAAAAGGCTTCTGTGCCAGTATTTCTGTTTCTGAGGAGGTGCAGCTTGGGTTTTGGCAGTTCTGTGGATCAAGCCGATCTGTTCCTCTTCCCTG
>VZRI01006840.1:103660-118177 GCA_013397515.1 Upupa epops
ACTTTGGCATGTAATTCAGCCCTAGTTGGGAATATTACAGTTAGAGGCAACTTCTTGAGTCGAAGGGAATATGATTATGTAGGACTTGGGCATCAGATTCTCCTAAACCAGCTTTTTCAGGTCTATTTAAATACAGATCTGACTTACTAGATTTTTCATAGAGTCAGAGTGCTTTTGGTGAGCTGGAACTGTAAAGATCACCCAGTCACAACCCCCTGCCATAGTCAGGGACACCTCTCTCACCAGACCAGCTTGCCCAAAGCCCCATTCAACCTGGCCTTGAACACTTCCAGGGATGGGGCAGCCACAGCCTCCCTGGGTAACCTGCTCCAGTGCCTCAGCACCCTCACAGGGAATATTTTCTCCCCAAGTTCTAACCTAAATCTCCCCTCTTTTAGCTTGAAACCATCCCCCTTGTCCTATCACTAGTGCCCCTTGTATGAAGTCCTTCTCCAGCTTTCCTGTTGCCCCTCCTGCTACAGCAGCCCCCAGCCCCACAGAGCCTCCTCTTCTCCAGGCTGCACATCCCCAAGTCCTTTAGTTTTTCCCTGTAACAGCAGTGCTCCAGACCTCTGCTCATCCCTGTGGCCTCCTCTGGACTCACTCCACCAGTTCCATGTCCTTGGCTCCAGAACAAGACGCAGGACTCCAGATGAGGTCTCCCAAGAGTAGAGGGGGAGAATCACCTCCCTTGATGCAGCTCAGGATAGAGTTGGCTTTCTGAGTTGCCCTTGCACACTACCAGGTGATGTTGAGCGTCTCATCTGTTTCTAGAGATAACCATGATTTATTTGACTAACCGGAAAGAAAACACAGAGAGCAGCAGATGTTTGGGATGTGATGAGCAGGCCAGCAGCAGCGGAACACAGGTATTTATGTATTTAGCTTGACAGAGGTACCCTGGCTCCTGCGCTCCGCAGACCCGTGTCGCTGGATGCCTGCAGGTGGCAGTGAACTGATGCAGAAGTTGATGGGAGTTTCTGAATTTTCTGTCTAGAGCCTGGTTGGGTTTTTTTTTTTTTAATCGGTTTCTTTTAGTTGTAGCAGAGCTGCACCTGGGTTTAATCCTAATGCATACTAATTAAGGGATATTAGGAAAGAACAGATAGTTCCTGGAGTTCTAAAGGAGGATTATCTTTCACTACTGTATCGTGAAAGAAAATTGCTATGTAAAGGCTTAGGAAGGAACAGAAATGGATTAGATGCTTTGCGGTTGCTATAGAAACAAAATATGTAATTAAACAAAATGAAATATATTACAACTCGGGGGCTGATGAAAGTGCTCGGGGAAGGCTGGGCAGCGGGTGGGTGGTTTGTATTGCAAAGCGAGAAATGAAGGGAGGGCTCAGGTTGATTTTTCCCATGCCATTTTTCACCTCCTTTGTGCTTGGTTAACTAAACCCTGAAGTGTTTTATGTCGTCAAGTGAATCGAGGAACGTCCATAGTAATGAGGAGTAATGAAATGAGATGAAATCAGTACAGCTGAGGGGAAGCCTCGATGGAGAGGGACCCTGGAGTTCTGCCAATGGACAAAATCTCCATGGAACAGAACTGGGTTCTTGTGGCCAAGAAGGCCAATGGAATCCTAGGATGGATCAAGAAGAGAGTGTCCAGATCAAGGGAGGTTCTCCTCCCCCTCTCCTCTGCCCTAGTGAGGCCACATCTGGACTATTATGTCTGGTTCTGGGCTCCCCAGTTCAAGAGAGATAGAGATCTGATAGAGTTCAACAGAGAGTCATAAGGATGATCAGGGGACTCTAGCACCTGCCTTATTAGGAGAGATTGAAAGATCTGGGACTTTTCAGTTCAAGAGGAGAAAGTTATGAGGGGACTAAACCACTGTCTATGAATCCATGAGGGCTGGAGGTCAAGAAGAGAGAGTCTCTTTTCAGTTGAACCCTGTGATAGGACAAGGGGCCATGGGTGTAAGCTGGAGCACAGGAAGTCCTGTCTCAACATAAGGAAGAACTTTAAGGGTCACAGAACACTGGAATGGGCTGTCTAGGGAGGCTGTGGAGTCTCCTTCTCCTGAGACTTCCAAGACCCCTCTGGATGCATTTCTCTGTAACCTGTCTTAGGTTTTATGGTCCTGCTTGAGTATGGGGTCTGTACTCAATGACCGTTGGAGGTCCCTTCCAGCCCCTAATGATCTGTGTATCTGTAGCAGTAATCAGTGTGGTGAGGATTTGCATCAGTGCTGTTGCAAATGAGGAACAGTAATATTGCAATAAAGTAGTGCTACTACAAAACCAGAGAATCATGGGATCATTAGGGATCGCAAGGACCTGGAAAGATCATCCAGTCCAATCCCCCTGCCACAGCAGGATCACCCAGACCAAGTCCCACAGGAACACATTCAGGTGGGTCTGGAACGTCTCCTGAGAAGGAGACTCCACAACCCCCCTGAGCAGCCTGCTCCAGTGCTCTGGTACCCTCCCTGGGAAGAAGTTCCTGCTGATATTGCTATGGAACCTCCTCTGTTCCAGCTGGCACCCAGTGCCCCTTGTCCTATCAGCAAATGACCTTGAGAAGAACCTGGCTCCATCCTCCTGACTCCCACCCCTCACATATTTACAGACATGAATGTGTTCCTCCCTCAACCCGCACTTCTCCAAGCTAAATAAATGTCAATGTTAACTACGTCCTTTACTGGGGGTGAAAAAGCAACCACTGATTTCTGAGTTAATGACAGATGCTTTAAAATAACTTTTATCAGACCTATATTTTTTTATTCTCTGGTTTCTAACAGTTTCATCCCTTGCTCTATAGGTTTTATCAGCTTAATGGTTATTTTTATTCCATGAAATATAGTAATAGCTGTATATAATGTATATTATATATATAAAAATTCTATAAAATATACTAACAGCCTTGCTCTGTAGCTGATAAAGAATATTTTATTTTATAAAAAGTCATAAGAATTTTCCTTTCATGGAAGAGAAGCGCTGGGATGTGGGAGAAAGCCAGCTGAGGCAGCAGTGAGTGCCAGCTGCCAGAAGAGGGCACGGTGAGGTTTCTCATGAATTCCTGTTAGTTCAGCGCTTAGAATGTTCCTGTTATTTCTCGTTTCATAAATTGTCTTTCTTTAAACTTCAGGAATGTAGTTGGATCCGTTTAAAAGCATTTAATTCCTCCTTATTTTATGGTGCCTGTTACTGCTAGGATTTTTGAAGTTAAAAATTGAGATGTTTTTTGCTGCTTTTTACACAGAGTCATAGAATCATTAGGGATCGGAAGGGACCTCGAAAGATCATCCAGTCCAATCCCCCTGCCACAGCAGGATCACCCAGACCAAGTCGCACAGGAACACAGCCAGGTAGGTCTGGAATGTCTCCACACCCCCCTGGGCAGCCTGTTCCAGTGCTCTGGTACCCTCACTGGGTATTTCTATGTTTCCTATATTTCTATGGAATCTCCTCTGTTCCAGCTGGCACCCATTGCCCCTTGTCCTATCACCAGATGACCTTGAGAAGAGCCTGGCTTCATCCTTCTGAGGATAGCTGTGAGGAGCTGATACCTGTGGAAATACTTTTGAGGTGCTGATACCTGTGGAAATAGCTGTGAGGTGCTGATACCTCTGGAAATAGCTGTGAGGTGCTGTGGCACAATAAGCTCTTAATTACTATTAAAAACACAGCTACTAGATTCTTTTCATCCAGGTTCTTTCATTCCCTTGATGGCGTTGTTTTGCTGCTTCTACGACTGGAGTGTTGGTTGCCTCTCTAAATAGCAAAGAGAAGCTTTCTGGGCTGAAGTGCCTTTTAGTTATTATGATGTTTTTAATTCTTTCTTCCATTATTTCCCTTTTAAATGCATATAAATATTCCTAATGATCAGGCAGTAGCCAGCCAAATCCAACAGAAGGTTCCATAGAAACATCAGAAGCAACTTCTTCCCGGTGAGGGTACCAGAGCACTGGAACAGGCTGCCCAGGGGGTTGTGGAGTCTCCTTCTCAGGGGATGTTCCAGACCCGCCTGGATGTGTTCCTGTGCAACTTGGTCTGGGTGATCCTGCTGTGGCAGGGGGATTGGCCTGGATGATCTTTCGAGGTCCCTTCTATCCCTAAGGATTCTATGCTTTAGTGTATTACTATCTAACCTGTTCCTTATGCAGAGGGTGCACGTAGAGTACCTTGGGACAGGGTGTGCTCATCTACAGGAACACAAGTTTGCGTGCTGCTTGATGATCATTTTCCCTTTGAATGCAGTTGTTATAATAAACCCGGATGGTTCTGTTGTCAAGAGCTGGGATGGGGAGTTCTTATCTTTCCTCAGTGCCCAGAACAGGTGGGGTAACAGTGATTCCTTCCAACACCCCAACCGCCTGCAGATGCAGCCACACGGAAGCGCATCCCCATCACGGCATGCGTTGCAGTGTCGGTTGTGTCGGTGGGGGTAGTAGCTGTCGTTTCCAACACAGGAACAATTCTCTTTGAGTTTATTTATTTTAAATTATCCAGCAATTGTAAAGATGTTCAATTTAGGGGGCCGTAATGCAACTTTCTTAATGGGATACGAAGGCTTTTAAAAACACTTCTTTAAAGAGAAGCCCATTTGCATTAAAGAAAGAGACCCTTTTCTCTTACTGCTTTTGTTCTGATCTCCTTTGAAGTGACAGCGTTCTGTGATCTATGTAAAGCTCAAGTGCTGGGTATGATTATAGGAATGACATGATATTAAGTGGTTGACCTACCTATCATAGAATTTGTTAGGCACAGAACTTTTCATGACACAGGGAATAAATATCACGCTCTGAAGAAGTGAAGCTGCCACTTCCCAATTTAAACGGAGCCATTTCTAAGCCCAGCTGTAATTTTTTAAGCACAGACACTCTTTGCTTTTTCATTTCAGAGAAGTAAATCTTGATTTTTATTTTTAAGTAGTTTTTTTCCCCAATCTATCTGTGGTACCGAGTAGTTCAGGAAGAGATCCTGTCTTGTGTTTGGGTTTACTAAAAATGCATTTCTACGTGTAAGGAAAAATTGGGTTAGCTAAATGACTGTGAGCAGGCAGGTGAGCTGAGCGTGGGTCTTGTATGTTTGCCTTGGCCACAGAGTGGCTGGAGAGCAGCCTGGCAGAGAGGGACCTGGCAGTACTGGGTGACAACTGGCTGAACAGGAGCCAGCAGAGTGTCCAGGTGGCACAAACGCCAGTGGCATCCTGGCTTGGATCAGCACTAGTGTGGCCAGCAGGACTAGAGATGTTTGTCTCCCCCTGTACTGGGCACTGGGGAGGCCTCCTTTCCAGCACTTAGTGCAGTTCTGGGCTCCTCATTTGAAGAAAGAGATTGAGGAGCTGGACCAGGTCCAGAGGAGCAACGAGGTTGGGGAAGGGACTGGAGGGGAAGTGTCATGAATAGAGGTTGAGGGAGCTGGGGGTGTTTAGCCTGGAGAAGAGGAGACCTTCTCTCTCTCTCCAACTCCCTGAAGGGAGGTTGCAGTCAGGTGGGGGTCAGGCACTTCTCCCAGGTAACCAGCGCCAGGATGAGAGGGCAGGGTTTAGTTTGGATGTTAGGAAGCCCTTCCTCATGGAAAGGGTGCTCAGAGCCTGGACTGGACTGCCCAGGGCAGTGGGAGAGTCCCTGTATCTGGAGGTGTTTCAGGACAGACTTGATGTGACCCTTAGTGCCCTGGTCTGGCTGATGGGGTGATATCATTTCTTTGTGTGATGGGGCTGTTGTGGGCTTTGCTTTCAGGTTAGCTGTAGGGTTGAGGAAAGCTTTCTGGTGACTGATCTGATCCCACCACCTGTGGCTTGTCCCCAGGGTCTGCCTGTAAATGTGGGCACCGCTTATGGAAGGAATCCTATCTCAGCCCCCTTAAGAGCTGGAATCCCCCCCAGCAAGGCAGTGTTCTCCAGTGGTTTTTGTCTCCTCCTGCCTCCTGCAAACGATTTCCCCTCGAATGGTCTAACAGAGGTAACTGTCTTGCTCTGAAGCGCTGTGTTCTGAGGGGATGTCACTTCTCTTCTGCTGCACCCTTACCACCTACTATGAGCACAGCAAGGGCAATCCAGTGCCAGAGTTATGAGTTGTTAATTAGAGCAGGAGCTGGTGGTTCTTTGCGCCCGATGTGCTTTGCAAACTCACTTTGTATAGATGATGTGGCGTTCAGGTTGGTTAGGAGCCCCGTTTTGATTGTGTCCTCTTTTTTCTCCAAAACACTAGAGGTGAACATTGTGCTCAAGCAAGAAGAACCATAGAACTGTTTAGGTTGGGCCCGACCTTTTAGAAGCGGTTTGTGTTCACGGTGGATACCGCTTCAAACGTATTTTGATTTCATTTCATTTCTTGGAATTAAGCCACCATAACTTCGTGTTCATTAATGAACTGGAGGAACAAAGTGCTCTGTACTGCTGTGAATACCCAAACAGTGTCCTTTCTTGCTTGTGAGGTCCTTTCACTGGGCTCAGTAAAAAATAAAGGCAATTATTTATGTGTACCTTCAAACCTACGCTTTGTGCTTCGCGCCAAACGAGACTTTAACGTCGCCTACAGTCAGTGTGAATAGTAAAAGAAAAGGGGAAACAAAAAAGTCCTTTGGAGCTGGGTTCAAGGGGGTCCGACTCGCCGCAAGAGATCCCCGTGACATCTGCACATTTTTCTGTATGTTAGAGCTGGAAAGAGGATGGAATTACCAGGAAATGTTGCCCTGTGATTTCTGTATTGAAGTGGTTGCATCTGTGCCACCTGTTGATGCCATGATTGGAGCATTAGTTCTTGCTCTGCCCCAGCACTATTGATAACTCTGCTTAACATCGCCACAGGGGAGGCTTTGTTGGAGCTGCAGTCACTTCGCCTGAGCAATGGTGTACATTGGCTCCTCCATTCAACTCTTTTTTTCTGACATTAGCGCATTTCAATGGGCCACCAGTGAAGCCATTCAGTGAGAACATGCAGCAGGGCTCCTGGGTGGCCCAGGGCCGGGCTGAGAACCCCCATTAATGGACTGCCAGCCGCGGGCCATTGAGCTCCATGAACTCGGTGACCAAAGAAAAGTGAGACAAAGATGTCCCTCAGCACAACGTGTAGGTCAGCATCGGACAAAGGCAAACAGTGACCAGTCAGACCTGTTTGATTACTGCGCTGATAAAGGGGACTGCTCCAACAATGTGCTGTGCCCTGCACCGTGCCCTGTGCTCATTACCTGGGCGCCAGGGCTGCAGCAGCACTAAGGATGTAGCTGAGCTCTTGCGCTACTCACAGTATGATTTGCCTTCCCCTTGTACTTGCAATTGATGTAATTTGTGCTGCATATTGCTTGTAAACACACACACAAGCTCATGTGTACTGCTCACCTCTCCATTGTCTATGGGTCTGTACATTCATGAAGAGTCAGCGGTGGCTGAGTGAAGTAAGTGCAGAATTCTGCACCGTCAGACTATTAGTGCCTGTCATTTTGATAAAGGTAACAAGAATCTTCAGCTACTGAGCAGCAGTAGGGGTATTCATGATGAGAAGTGGCAGATGATACTGGGTTGGGTCATTCTCCTCAATTCCCTGTTAAAGCCCTCCTCTGAGGAAGGAGGATTTTCATTGCATTTCATGTTTGCAGCCTTTGAAAGAAAGCACTGCCTTAAGTCAGCTGGATGCAGGTAGGGAGGACTTTGCAGGAAAAAACCGAGGGGGAGTTATGAGCTCTTAAATCTTTATGAGACTACAGCTCAGATGGTAGATTTGGATCCATGGCTCGAAAGCTCTTGGTCGGCTTAAAATAATCCCAATACGCAAGGCTACCCCCGGCCTTGCCCCGCTGTGTGTGCTCTCCCTCAGGTCCTCTGGGCAAGAGACTATAGTTGCCAAGATGAACAGAAGAGGCATGAGAAATACCCCCAAGCCCAAGTAGGTTTTGTTAGCCCACTTGTCACATTTGCTTATTTAATGAACTGATGGGCATCTGCCTCTACTATGTGTGTGTGTGGACCTTTGCTTTAAACCTTGTGAAAGGTTTAAAATTAATTAGCGTGGGTGCTCAACGTCCCTGCAGGTAGGGGGAACTTGTGTGCATGTGAGCTGATATTTCCTGCGTCTCATTCCCCATTTGCTTCAGGAAAAACCCTTGGGATGGAGCTGCCTGGATCCCAGGAGAGCTGCACTTGCTTTGCAAACAGTCTCCCTCAGAGGTAACCCTGATTTTCTAGATCTGTTGTCCTGTCCTCAAGATCCCCGTGAGTTTTCTGCAGCAGAAGACAACACAACAAGCTCTTGTAAGTAACAGATTTCCATTCTGATTGAAGATGAAGGACAGGTGAGAAATGACTCATTTTTCTTTCCTTGACACTATAATACCAAGCAGCAAATATCCTCTACCAGGTATTTTTGTTTAGTTTTATGTATTTATGGGTGTTCAGGCAAAGAGGACCTAACCATGGAGACCTCAGATTGAAAACAGGAGGGATGTGGATGTGAATGTGGGGAGAGGGTGCTAAAACAGTAAAGATGAGTTTAAAACTGCTGTGGGCATCTCAAATCTACACTTGATTAGTTTAGAATAGACTGTGGTTCCAGGGTTATGAAACATTTTGGATAGACAATAAAATCTGCATCGAAAAGACACGAAGTAGAAATAAGTCCTTTGGGAGTGCTCAGGTTGATAAAAAGGTGAGGTGAAATGGGACTGAAATAAAGGAGAGGGAAGCAGGCAAAACATAGGACCAGGAAAGAGTAGATGCTTGAGACTGATTTACTCGGAGAAGATTACAGAGATCTAGTGAAAACCCAAATACAGGTCGACTGGCAGATGCGGCTGGGCCAGCAAGTCAGCTGCGAGTGTTTGAGCACAGAGGTCCGCTAGGTCTGTTTTTGTCATGGTGAATCTGTCTCCAACATCCCACGACTTTGTAGAGGTGTGATATTTTGCTGTTTTTTCTAGACTGAAGATGCTAGAGAGGCTTTGGAAGAGCAAGCAGGGAGCTGTTTTCCCCTTGGTACCTTTTGATGGTCGCTGTGCAGGTAAGGGAAGACACGGTCAGTTCTCTCGTGCTGTTTTCTTTAGTGCAAAGAGCAAAGAAGCAACATGTGGGGACAGGACTCTGTAGGAACAAACAATAAATACCCACCTTTAGTTTTGTGACTCCAATGACATCGGGAACTTGAGCTACACCACAGGAAAAAGCCCAAGACACAGCACCTAGCACCTCCCTATTGCCTCTACAATCACATTTCAGCTGCAGCAGTAAAGGCAAAGATTAGTTTCTCTCACGTGGCTGCTAAAGCCTGCAAGAGCTCAGAACTAACTAGATCAGAGCTGTTTGGGCTCAGGGCAAAGCGAGGACACAAGGGTTTGATGCTACTGCTAAAGCAGAGTGTTAACAGAAGCAATCAGAACAGGCTCTGGGGGGCAGCACACCCCCACCTCCTGCACTGGGATGTGAGAGCCACTTGAGCTTCGCACATCGCCTTAGAAGAGTAATTGTTTCTGCTGCTAACTTTCCTGAAAACTTGGGTTTGATTTCACCAGGCTTCCTACAAGAAGCACCTTGCGTTTGTTCCTATGCTCTGTCAGTTACAATCCTGCCACGTTTTACGTGTGCTCAGCACCGTCAGGTAACTCTTTGGCCATGCTCTTGTCTTCTGCGGTTTCCCTCTGGTGTAAAAGTAGGTTAAATGATCTCGACTAAAATTACTTCAGGTCATTTTCCCTTCTCCCACTTGCTGACATCACTCTAAGGGTCCTGACATGTGGGAAAGCACCTGCGGAAAGGATGCTTTGGTTGGTGTGCTGCTTCTTGCCAAGGGGTTTGCCTACTGGGTATTAGGAGACCTCTGGCACACACATTGCTGCAACCACAGGATCACAGACTAAGCACAGACTGACAGACACAACCTGACCCCTCCCTGCTGCCACTCGAGCAGGGTGTGAAGCACCATGGCTACATGGTTCTTCAACACCTCCAGGCATGGGCACTCCACCACCTCCCTGGGAAGGCCCTGCCAGTGCCCAACCACTCCATCTTTAATAAAATTCTTCCTAATATCCAGTCTAAACCTCATCTTCAGACCATTGCCCGTGGTTCTGTCATTAGCTGATATCCATTCATCACAGCATTCCAGTCATGACAGCTGTCCCACCACGTTTGTGTGATGGCAACTACACCGCAACTGTCACGCTGCACAACGGCCTCCAGCTCATCCTGCCTGTTGCCCGTGCTACATGCATTAGTGTAGATGCATTTGATCTGGGCTATCGATTCCACCCCCATCCTTTGTCCTTTACCCCTGGGCTCATCACCGGTCAGCCAGGTTTTATTCCCTTTCCCCTTCAATTCCAGTTTCCTGGAAACCAAATCACTCCATTGAAACACCTCCTGGGGTGGCTTTGGTCTTCCTGTCAGCTCAGTGGGAGCAAGGTAGGGAACATCTGCCACACATCCCGCACGGGAGGTACAAGTCCCACGTGTGTTCCCCTTGGAGAGCTGAACAGCTTGAGTTTCCTCTCCGATTTCCTGCTCTGTGGTAGCGATGGGAGATGTTTTGCCCACAATAGCCTCTTTGGTCTGTTCCGAGTAATCTGGTGCTGCCTGGTGAATCAGCAGTATAAATTTCTTTTTTATGAGTGTAACCCTAATTTTTCCCATCTCACTCTTTATTTGATTTCACTCGTTGAACCGTTATTGAATTTGTCCTATGTAAACACCCATCTGTGGGACTCAAATCTGACAGAAGAGAAATCAATTAGGGTACGAACAAAACCCACACTTGAGAAGTCTTGAAGGACACTCAACTGTATTTAATATCCATTGTGGGCAGGGAAGCTTCTATAAGGTGACTGTTCCCTGACACTGGGAGTGTATTTACCATTAAATCATAATTGGAATACAAGATTGCATTTTATTACCCAGAACTGTTACCATGTAGAAAGGTTTTATTTCTCCCACAGGTCGGAAAGGTGGAAGAGTAGGTTGTGCATGTTTGAACGGTTCTGTCTTTGAGCTGGGAGATAATGATTGTATTTTAAATACTTTTCTTCTGAATAATATATGGAAGGCGACCAGTTTTACACTCGGGTTCATCTGTATTCACCAAAGGGCCGCGCGCTTGCTCGAAGCATTGGGTTTGCGTGGCACCTATCCTAGGCAGCCTTACAGAAGAAATATTTCCATTTTAGAATTCAACTTTTGTAACCTTTGGCAACATCCAGTATCAATGGCTCTTTGTTGTTCAAAAAAAAAGTGAAACTGTAAGCTATCCACAAGGATATGCAGGGCATTGCTATAGCAACACAGCCTCCCTTCCAGCACCAAGCGAGAAGTCATGAATAAAAGATAGGGTTCTAAAGACAACAAAACAGGAAAGGTTGTTTCAACCCTTCTATAATACCTGATATTTGCAGTTATTTGTTAAATGCAACATCCCCCCCCCAAAATAAAAGAAAGAAAACCCATACAAACTGTTAGGAAAGGGCATGCCTTCGCTGGAAGTCCGTGCTGGTGTGCGTTGGGAACGTCACCGCCAAGCAGATAGTCCCACTTTTTGCATTGATCAGCGTAGAGGAGGGGAATAGAAATAGACAGCAAAAGCTGACAGCGTGTGATTTCTTGATTTCTTTTAGGTATTAAAATAAAAAGAAGTAATCATTTACAAATATGATGAGTTATCTATCTGACCTGAAATAAGTGGATGCTTGCAAACCATAATCTACCGCTGGGAAAACACCTCCCGTTTTCTGGTCTCTACTTGAATTTAACAAGAAAATCGAGATGGAAATTTTCAGGGAAGGTTCTCACCCTCAACAAATTTACATCTTCCTTCAGTGGTGTAGAAAGTAAAGCCCAATCTCATTTTGCTTTGCGCCCTCCTGCTCTTTCAGCTCCCTTAATATTTTTCTAGGAAACGTTTGAATTCATGGATTAACTGCGAGGCAGGAGAACGGCAGGGCGGGTTGAAAGGTTCTTTTTAAAAATGCAGGTTATTTGTTACTGCCTTTGAATTCAGATTAAATCCAGGGAGGTCTGCAAGACCATTTCCTGCCTACGATCTCGTTTACTAAAAGACTGTTTTTAAAAAAAAATACCATAGCTTTATTAAAAATAATGTATTACTCATAAAGGAGTGAGTTTGAAAAGGAGATGTCTCTACCATAACCTTATTTCATTGACTCTCTGGCAGAATTTACTGTGCATGTATGCTCTTGGATTTATTCTGTTTGAAACGATAATGCTGCGAGAGATGAGTGGGGGGATGCTGGGGAATTTTCACCAGTACCTGTCAATGTGGTGTAGGAAGTGATGTGAATCAGCAGTGCTGATAAAACCTCATCTCTCAGCCTTCTCACTTAACTTCAAAGCTGGGAAACTCCCTTCAGATCACAAGTTTTGTTTGCTTTGGGAATGCACTTTGCTTGTAATGACGTGTTTGTCTCCACTGAGCTCTGCAAATGTGACAGAAGACTGTGGAACGTTGCTCCTCACCATTAGAAAACCCAATTCATAGCTATCCTTTCATTACTTTTTCTTTTTTAAAGACATTTTTCTCATCCCAATCCAGTCATGGGTATTGCAGAGAGATGAGCTGTCACCCCAGAGAATCCTGAGAAACACTTTGATCAGTTTGATAGCCTTTGCATGTGATGTGAATTGTCCTTTGGCTTGCAGAAAGGATAATCAAACGAAGTCAAACACTGTTGAATCTACTCAGTTTGTCATAGCAGGCAACTGAAAACTCATTTAGCTGTTGTAAGAAGCTATAGCTTTGTTTGTGATGGTTTGCTCCCCTATCTCTCATGGTCTCCTAGTCCCTAAACAGGTATGATTTGCCTTCAAGCTAAAAGAGGGGAGATTCAGATGAGGTCTTGGGAAGAAATTCCTCCCTGTGAGGGTGCTGAGACACTGGAACAGGTTGTCCAGGAAGACTGTGGTTATTCCATCCCTAGAAGTGTTTGAGGCCAGGTTGGATGGGGCTGTGGGCAACCTGGTCTGGTGAGAGATGTCCCTGCCCGTGCAGAGAGTTTGAAACTAGATGGTCTTCGAGGTTCTTTCCAACCTAAACTGTTCTGCAATCCTATGTGTTTAGCAGGAGCTTTGCGTCTTCTTCAGTCTGGTCAATGCCATTGCTCAACATCTTCTTTATTCTGACTGGTAGCCCTGCAGTGTGTTGCATGTGTTGAAAGTCTTCCCTTGGGAAGACTCATGGCCCTTTTAGAGCCCTGGACTCAGAAGAGTTGATCACAGCTATTTCCTTATGCCTGGCCTAACCCTCCCCTGATGCAGCCTCTGTAGGATGCACTTGAACACAGGAGAACGGTTCCTGCTGCTTTGTCACAGCACATGGCTCTGCCTGGGGAGTCCCTACGCAGAAAACACGTCACAGAAAGCAGCAGAGTAGACAAAACAGCTGCGACTCAGACCTGCAGATGGACCACGTTGACTTCTAGGCTAGGTGGACCAGTGTGGCGAATGGCAAAGGGGCTGGAAGGTCAGACCTACGAGGAGAGGCCGATGGAGCTGGGTCTGTTTAGCCTGGAAAAGAGGAGGCTCAGGGGTGACCTTATTGCTGTCTATAACNAGCTAGATGTTAGATGTTAGGTTTACTTGGTTTAGTTGGATTTCGTTTGGACTGGATGATCTTTGAGGTCTTTTCCAACCTCATCATTACTGTGATACTGTGATATTGTGATACTGTGGTACTGTGAATGAGTATGGGTGCACATTGCAAAGGTAAGTGTGATGGGGTTGGTTTCAGGAGGACAATCTTCCACCAAAAGCCTTCCAAAATAACGGCAAAAGAAGTAAGAGATCAACACACAGGGAAAACTATACTCGAAAAAAGAAACCGACTGTGATTATTGAATCAGTTAGTAAAGCTCTACTCTGTAAATAATGGGTAATAAAGGCCATGTAGAGCAGGGCATTGCCTCAGCTCCTGATGGCAAGCAGATTACAGTCTAAACAGGCTGGAAAAACGTGCAGAGAATAATGAAGGGAGAACCTGCCAGGCCACAGAAACCCATTGAAAAGGGCACCAGTGGCAGTGTAACACTTTAACCAAGACAAAGGCATGAAAGGGGAAGAAATCTGGTCAAGGAGAGAATTCGTACTCATCCCCCAAGCGTTTAACAGCCTATCTTGTTCTGGCATTTGCTGTTTCAGATTCAGCTTTATGGCTTGGATGTTTATGAAGGTTGTAATACTCTTAATGGCTGAATGGGCCAGGTATTCTGTTTTTCAGGATGCATTGGATGGCTCAATTTGATAGCAACTGACAAGAAGGTAGTGAGTCCCGGCAGCTGGGCAGAGAGAAAAGGAATGAGGTACAACAAGGGTCAGGGTAGAGTCTGGCATCTGGGCAAGAACAACCCCAGGGACCAGGACAGGTTGGGGACTGACCTGTTGGAGAGCAGTGGAGGAGAAAGGGACCTGGGGTTCCTAGTGGACAGCAGGGTGACTCTGAGCCAGCAGTGTGCTCTGGTGGTCAAGAGGGCCAACAACATCCTGGGGGGGATCAGAAAGAGGGTGGTTAGCAGATCAAGAGAGGTTGTTTCCCCCCTCTATTCTGAACTAGTGAGACCACATCTGGAGTA
>VZRI01006840.1:119046-152665 GCA_013397515.1 Upupa epops
CAATCACTAAAAAACCCCCCAAAATCTTAAAGATTATATCAACAGGCAGCTGTTATTGTACTAATTTCCGCTAAAAAAACCCACATCTATTTGATTCTGAGTCTCGATCCAGGTAATTTTTTTCTCTCTTAATAAGCATGATAAATGTTTCTGCCCAAATGTGACAAATCCAGAGTGCCCTTATTCAGATAGAGTCTCTAAACATACTGATCTTCCTCAGAAGGGCATTGAGGTGCTGGATGCAGGGCCAGAGAAGTGCAATGAGTCTGGGGAGACCTCTGGCAAATAGGCCCTGTAAGGAGCAGCTGAGGGAACTGGGGTTATTTACTCTGGAGAAGATGAGGCTGAAAGGAGACCTTATTGCTTTCTACAGCTACCTAGAAGGAGGTTGTAGCGAGGCTGTTGTTGGCCTCTTCTCCCAAATTACTAGTGAAAGAATGAGGGGAAATGGCCTCAAGCTGCCTCAGGGGAGGTTTAGATCAGACATTATAGGAGGGAGTTCTTTCCTGAGAGAGTAGCTGGGCACTGGAACAGGCTGTCCAGGGAGGTGGTGGAGTTGCCGTCCCTGGAGTTGTTTAAAAGGGGAGTAGCTAGAGCTCTTGAGGCCATGGTCTAGGGATTGGGGAGATGTTGGGATAAGGGCTGGACTTGGTGATCCTGGAGGTCCTTTTCAGCCATGAGAATTCTATGATAGGAATTGTCACAAGCCAAGACATGATTCATTTGCAAGAGACTCTTGGTAAGAGGACTGGCAGAGTAAGATCGAGAAGGCTTCATGAATGCTTTGCTAGTGCCCTGTTAAAAGGAATAGGTTATATTTTTCATGAGATCCTCATCAGTAAGTTTTAATAGAATTGAAGATGAGATGTATTTACGTTGCAGAAAATGCAGCAAACACCTGTTAGCTTCCACGAGTAGACGTGCATTCAACAACAAAACCTTTCATCCTAGTGTTTTGATAGCCAGACAAAATCTCAATGCTCCTCAGCTCCAGTGTTGATTACACTCTGAGTTAATTACGTGCAAGAGTGCTAGGGCACAGTGTTGTCCTTGAAAAACTCATGATGTTGGCAAGAAAAGATGCGCAGGTGACTCTTTGATACCCAGAGAACTTGCCTGGCTTCTTTCTCAACTGGAATCTGGGTCTGTCTATGCCAAGTGTTCAGAGTATTGTGTTTTCAACCTTTTCACTGCTGTTTACAGAGCTTAATAGTCATCACGGGACATCTTCTTATGAATCTTTATGTGAATTCCATGAAACCACTAAGTTCAGTGTTGAAACTGTAGAATTTATGAGGTAAATGTGATTTCTGCTCTTCCTTCCCCACTCCACGTTGCCCTAGTTGCCAAATGCCTGTGCTGTGGTTCTTGTTGTGGTGGGACTATATTATGGTGGTCCAGCACAGCAGGGGTGGGAGGAGGAGATAAGAAGCATTGCTTAGAGGGAAAAAAGCACTCCGTTTTATTTTAATTATTTTTATTAGTATAATTTATATTGTTTTATTTTACTGTTTTAACAACATGTTAAACACCTTGAGAGTGGGGAGAGCCTGGAATGGGTTGCCCAGGGAGCTGGTTCGGGCCCCGTCCCTGGAGGTGTTTAAGGCTGGGCTGGATGAGGCTCTGGCCAGCCTGCTCTAGGGTGGGGTGTCCCTGCTCATGGCAGAGGGTTGGAACTGGATGATCTTTAAGGTCCCTTCCAACCTGAACCAGTCTAGGAATCTCTGAGTGATGAGACTGCGTTTGGATGTAACGGACACTGGGGCACGGGGGAAGAAGGTTTTTATGCCCTGAGAACCTTTTTATGAAAAACAATGGTGTAAAACAGCAGAGGTTGGATTAGACAGAGTCTGTCTCCCCTGTGTTGTTTGAGAAGAAATAAATCAAGAGGGGATAGAAAGAGGAGGGAAGTCAGGTCGATGAATAAAATAATATACATGGAAATGGAGAACAAGGAAAAAGAATCTCAAAATTGCAGGAAAACCATCACCGGGGCAGAGGTGATAAAAACCACATTAACTTTGAAGAGGGTAGAGGTAAAAAGAGAAAATACTTTTGTTTTCTTTTATTAAGAGTTTGTTGTGAAAATGTATTTGCGTCCAGTAGGAATCACTTGCGGCCTTGTGTTTGCGGAGGTTAGTGGACGCTTGCCTATGCTTTCGATTGTCTAAATTTGATTTCTCTTGAGTTCTTGCATGAGGCGGTTGTGTGCAATATTTTATTATATTTTAAGTGCATTTGAAGGAAAAATATTGCTTTTTCAGCGTGAAGTGCATAGAAGGGGGCTTTGGTTGCAAGGCATGTAATTACAGGATGGAAAATTCCTCTTGGCAGTGGCGCTGCCATTCTTCACTTCCCATCATTTAAATTTCAGGCGGTCCTGGAAATTGCTGCTTGTTTCATACTCACTTAAGAAAGTGAGAGCCTTGAACATAGTCTTTAGTCACCTTTATTCATCCTTGAATTCTGTTGAACATTTGCTTTGCAGCACAGTTCTTTTAGACCACTCAATACACGTTTACTTACACGAATCGCTTTTCCCACCCACTAACAATTTCTCGCTGCACTGGGGTGGACTCAGTGACTTTAGCTCTGGGTAAAACCAATGGGGCTTGTCTTCGTTCTGTTTTTATTTCAGAGGAACTCGGAGAGCTGGTGAAAAAGAGGTTGTGGGTGACAAAAGAGACAGAGAAAAAGAAATGATGAAGCCCCATCCGTATCCCTGAGTGAAATTAACTGTGATCCAGGTGATCTGTAGACTCTGTTTATGCTGAGCGGAGTCACTTGCTGACTTTGACTCTTCTTACAGCGACTCTCAGTAATTTAAAATGTCACCAAATGAGGTTTTTAAGCTTTTGCTCCTCTTTGGCATTGTCTAAAACATGCCCACGCTGAATTCAAACACGTCTTGTTAAAATACCTATTTTTGAATCCATTTTCATCTGTAACCTTTGTTTTGCTTCGTAGCTTCAGAAAATCTGACTTCTATTCTGCTCAAGCACAGGGCAGCATCTTCAAACAACTTGGGCTCTGACGCAGGAACTGGAAAACAGAGAGAAAATTCATATTATTTAGCACTTCATGTAAGTCAAAAATTGTTATGATCAACTGAATGACCCAAACTTCTGGCGAATGTCATGGCCAGGCAAACACGGTAGTTGCTGTCATGTAGAAGACTCAGGGGTTCAATAACTCTTCTTCAGCTATTAGAGGTCTCTTCCAGTCACTATTGATTCTATGATTCTGCCTTTTGTTCTGCTTAGCAATGAGAATGCTAAGGTATATTGGACTAAAAAAAGCACTGGAGTTTTCACACTAGAATCCTAGAATCCTTAGGGATCGGAAGGGACCTTGAAAGATCGTCTACTCCAATCCCCCTGCCACAGCAGGATCACCTAGACCAAGTCGCACAGGAACAGATCCAGATGGGTCTGGAACATCTGCAGAGAAATTGAAATAACATCTAGGTGGTCACTCATGCTGATAGCTGAAAGTTTTGTTGCCTTAGTGAAGATTTCTTTTAAGCTCTTAAAATGAAAATTGCAGTAGATTTTAGTTCTCTGCTCTTTGCAAACAACAGTGAACCCATTGCTCTGTTTTTTCATCTTGACTATGTGGAAAACAAAGATTGCTGAGACGATAACGAGGTCGTCCTTTTTGTCTCAGCTGTTCTATACTCCTGTGGAACAATACAATGCAGTGCCTGATCTTTAGCCCAGGTTTTCCTCCCATTTCACGACAAAGGCAGGTTTAGTGGTATTCACAATGTAAATAACTTTTGAAGACAACAACAACGACAACCCTGCTGTGATGGATGAAGATGATCATAATACAATATGTTATAGATTACCTGTAGCAGTATATCACAGCATCACAGAATTATTGAGGCTGGAAAAGACCACTAAGATCATCAAGTCCACCCTATGACCTAGCATCACCACACACTATACTGTATTCCACTCTCTTATTTAACAGCAGTGATTTAGGTTGGATTTGGATGTTAAGGGTATGCCCCCCCAGTGCACATCCATGGTTGTTATTTTAAACAGCTGCTTATTATAATAAAATAATAATAAATACTTCATTATTTAAGAATAATAATTTCACAACACAAGTAATACAGCTGTTATTTTAAACCAGCAAGGGATGATTAGAATCTCATAATGAGAATAAAATGAATGTTGTGTTTTGCTACCATCATAAGGAAGCTTTGCTTTGCAATACTGGCCACAGCCTTCTCAAATTCAATATCGAGCATCTTCTTGCCCATCTCCCAGCTGCAGTATCATTTACCACAAGAAAATACTTACGCATGAAAAACCTTTTGAAAAAGAAATGAAGAGAAGCAGCCCAGTGGGTAAAACCCTTGCAGGAGAGTGTTTAAAGGTACCAGAGACAACTTTCACTGGAGAACTCTAAATGGGAGAACAGAAAAGCCTGGCGAGACGATGTAAAACTTATATGGAACAGGCCAAAATATGTTGTTGAGCTCTCCTGTGCTAAAAGCATTAGCACAACTGATAAAAGCCTTTAGAAAGCAGAAGTAGAAAACCTGACTCTGTAGCTCTGGCAGAGTGCAAAAGAAATATTCAAGAAAGAGAAGATTTTAGCAAAAACAACCCGAGCGCCAACCCTCGGATGAATTATTTCTATTGTTGTTTGCTAAGGAAGAGCTAAAAGCATTTTTTTTTTGCTTTTCTGTGTGGAGAAGAAACTGAGGACCTTTGACTTCGCTGTCGTGAAAAAGGCTCGGGAGAAGCTGATGTGTGTATAATAACAAACAAAGTGGAACGCACTGTGTTCAGCTAAAAACTCCAGCAGAAAGCAGAATTGCGGGGCTGATCTGCTCCCCGTGATGGAAAACTCTGTCTTCCATCATCCTCCACACGCGAGGAGCAGAATGCGACAGTCACAAAGCCAAGGCTTTAAAAGAACCTGTAGGGTGTGAGAGTGAAGTTGACTAGTGTGTTTGGACTCTAGAGTGACCTGAGACCATGTGAAAGACCAGCATTAGTCTGTCCCAGTGTTTTAGTGTGGTGCCATGGAGAAGAGTTGGCAGAAGCTTACTGGGTGTCTCACCAAAAGCCAAGAAAAATTGCCATGGGATAAGGGAGAAGTTTCCTCCCGAATTAGCAATGAGTTAGAGGAAAAAAATAACAAGAAAGATCTTTTTTTCCCCAATAGATTAAGTAGAGAAATGAATGGAGCTGTCTGCTGTCTTAATTGTTCTTCATTGATCTAGGGAAGAGACGGTGTGTGGCTGAAATGAAATTATTCAAGTTGATCTTTCGAGGTCCCTTCCGATCCCTAATGATTCTATGATATCCTTCCACAACTCCTTACAGTCAGCTTTGGCTTTCACTGAGTGATCAGGTGAGAAGAGACCAAATTAACCCTCCCGAGGGAAAAAACCCCCAGTTTTAATGATGATGCTGGCAGCGCTAGACTCTAAATCAGCCAAGAAGGCTTCGAAGCTCTTCTGATTAATTGCTTAAAGACTTGAGCCCAGTTCTCAGCAGCCATCAAAAGACAAACAGAATATTAGGAAGAAGAGAATCGAAAAAAGAGAAGGAATGGAAATCCTGATCGTGTATTTCTCGAGAGGATGGGCACGTAGTAAATGGAGGGCAGAGGTGAAGGTTAGAGGTAGGGGAAAGCTTCTGTGTGAGAGATCTAACTGTACCAGTACTCTCCAGCTTTGGCAAAGAGACAACAAAAGGCAGGTGTGATGGAGGAATATGGAATTATGAATGACATGAAGGAAGTGAATAGGGAATGATTACTCACTGCAGGGTACCCAAGGAAACTATTAGGCAGGAGGTTTAAAACAAACAACAAAAAAGCCCTTTCCTGCGGTAACAGCCTTTCCTTTTGAGATCCGTTTTCAAGGAATGCCAAAATTACAAAGAAGTTCAAAAAGTGATTAAACAGGTTTAGAGAAAGAAAGAGCTATTAAACATGAGACGGGTGATTTTAAACAGGAGGAGCTGGCAACTGCTGCTCCACTTTCCCTCTTTCATACGGTCTTTTTTCTAAACATCGACTGCTGGCCGCTGGCTGAGAAAAATCTTGTGGTTTGATCTAGCAGGTCTGTTTTTATGGAAAACAGCATAGAAAATATGGTTTATTCAATGCTAAATATGTAAGTTCTGATTCTGCCATCCTTTCTCCCAGCCTGTTCTCAGTACAAAAGCTAACCAGGTCTCATTTGTATTGCATGATTAAATGTCCTGTAACTGAGCACGACAGAATCGGGAATAATCCGATCAAAACCCTTCCATTAAGTGATTCTTTTTAGACATTTATCATCTGTCTATTAACATGCAAATGTTTTGGTACATGAGTTTAGCAGTGGATGCTGCAAAGGCTAAGGAATAAAACAGAATGTACAGCTTGAGATGTGAAGCAGTATTGTGTCCAGTTCTGGGCCCCTCAGTTCCAGAAGGACACAGAGCTGTTGGAGGGTGTCCAGCGTAGAGCAACAGAGATGATGAAGGAAGTAGAGCACCTCCCTCATGAGAAAGGCTGAGGGAGCTGGGTCTCTTGAGCTTGGAGAAGAGGAGGCTGAAGGATGACCTCATTAACGTCTATAAATATGTGAGGGGTAGGTGTGAGGAGGATGGAGCCAGGCTCTTCTCAAGGTCATCTGATGATAGGACAAGGGCCAATACTTTCAAGCTGGAACAGAGAAGGTTCCCTATCAATAAATATCAGAGGGAACGTTACAAGGGCTGCCCCCACTAACAGAGTGGTTTCTGTGGGAGCAGAGCACAGTCTAGCTAGAGAACGCTGGTGTCTTCACAGGTCTCTGGAGCCAGTGTGACAATGATCCTTTCTCATTCAGGTCTCACATGAACAAAACTGCGACTCAGGGATCAGGAGTTGAAAGTCAGTCAAGTTTTTGTGGGGCTTCCCTTCCCCTCTTTTCTGAGGAGAGGAAACGAGTTTCTCCTGACTGCAAAGCTGCGGTTTACAGTTCACGATTTTCTCTGCTAGTTGAGAGTATTATGCAATAAAAGCCCTAAATATTTGAGGTAGGATCAAGGCCTTGGAGCTTGTGAGATGGGAGTGATGACAGCAAATGAACAGGCTGGTTGTTAACATTCCCATCAGCGACTGAAATGTTGAGATGAGCTGTCGAGAATCAAGTGTTCTGCTATTTATTTAAAATTCACAGACAGGTGCTGTTGTATTACCTGGAAAATTCACTTCTGAAAGTGGAAGAATGTAGGAGCTTGTTTGAACTGGTGCCCTGCTACGCGGGTGGCTTCCTAATGGTGCTGAGGCTTGTTCTGCAGGAGTTCTGATGGAGTTAAACTCGGCCCTGGCATCGTGTGATGACGTGTGCGCTGTGCTGGGCTCCAAGAGGTGTCTGAGTGGGCTGAGCTCTAAGAGTAGTGTGTCTGTGTCACCTTGGACCATCTGCAAATGCCATGTGGAGGTGAATGTGTGCAGGTGGATGTACAGCACGATGACAACAGCGTGGACAGCAGGAGAAGGGAAGGGATTGTCCCCCTGTACAGGTGAGTCACGCTTTGAGTACTGTGTTTGGTTTTGGGCACTTCAATGCAAGCAAGACATTGAGGTGCTGCAGTGGATCCAGATAAGGGCAAAAAGGTTGGGGAAGGATCTAGGGAACAGACCTTGTGAGCAGCTGCTGAGGGAGCTGGGACTGGCTAATCTGAAGAAAAGGAGGCTGAGGGGAGACCTTTTTGCTGTCTGCAACTACCTGAAAGGAGGGTGTAGAGAGGTGAGGGGTGGTCTCTTCTTACAAGTTAGATGGGAAAGAGGAAATGGCCTCAAGTGGCACCAGGGGAAGGTTGGGTTGACCATGAGGAAAAACTTCTTCATGGACAGGGTCCTCAGGCCTTGGCACAGGCTGCCCAGGGATGGGGTTGAATCGTCATCCTTGGCCATGTTTCAAAGTCGTGGAGATCTGTAGCTCAGGGGCAGGGTTTAGCAGTGACCTTGAGACAGTTGGGTTCATAGTTGGACTCAGTGATCTCTTTTCCAACCTAAACAACAAAGGGCTAAATGGTCCCATCACATTGTGAGCCTGCAGTGTAAGAGAAGAGAAGACTTGGTGTGGATGATCCTGCTGTGGCAGGGAGATTGGACTGGATAATCTTTAGAGATCCCTTCCTATCCCTAACAGTCTGTGACTCTGTGAATACCATATTTCATTCATTTAACTGTACTGCAGGTGGATAAGCTGCTTATTTGGATGCTTTCGGCTCTCTGTGAGCAATCTGACAGGTTTTATCTTGTTTAACTTCTCAGTTTCAATCTTCTTGCTTTAGATAGTGACTCTTGATTTCAAGCAGAGTGAGAAAATGCTGGAGAGCTGCTTTTGTAATGGCAGGTTGCTCATCTGACTTTTTTTGTCCATAGAGCATTCCAAATAGAATCGACTTCTCTTTGTTCTCCCTACAGTACCCTTAAAGGCCTTTTAAAAATGCACCATACTTACCACCTCATCATCAAGACTGAGGGTGAACATCAACCTCTTGACTGGAAGCCACAAGCCTAGCCTTCTCCATCTCCTTGTTTAAGTCCCAGGCAGGCATGTTTTGTTTTTCCTAGGTAGTATTCTATACCTCCTCCTCCTGCTAATCTGGGAAAGGCATACGTCCCTATCAGCAGTCCCACTATTTTTCATTATCTTCCAAATCTCTGCTTAATATTCTTCTTAACTACGATTAATACGTGAGACAGCATGAGCACAGCCTCCTGAGATCAAGCTGAGCAATGCTGGTTGTTTTAGTTCCCCCCATTGATCTGTCTGCATTAATTTCCTCTGTACTAGCAACCTAAGTCATCTGGGGCACAGATAAGTAGCATCAACAGCTTCAAAGAGCTGCAGCAATACCGCTGGTAAGTAATGATTTTGGAAGGCCGGCACCTCTAGGAGACTTTGAAGTGGTGGCCTATAGAGTGTGAACGTTGCAGAACACGAGCTTCCAGCTGAAGAATGAGAAGGTGTTATGGGATTTACTTTGCATTTCCTTACTTTTGAGGAAGGTTTAATTTTGTTTTATTGAAGGCTTTATTGTTCCTCAGTTATTTGTCTGGTAATGGTACCCATGGATAGCATGGGATGCTGAATATTGAAACGGGATGTGGAAGTGATTCATATTTCATGAACTCTGGTCCTGACCTTCTTGCAATTACCAGAACAAATTACATTAATTGCAGCAAATTACATGGCAGGTGGAGGAAGTTGTCATTAGTATCCATTACATGCAGCAATACAGAACGAAATTCCCTGGTTTTCTGAGGTAATTGGCTGTAAACATGACCAGTCTTACATAACAGCAGTGCGCACTCAGGAGGTGATGCTGGGTCTGTTAGTGCTGCTTTCCTCTGAGAAGAGTTTGCTCATTTCAGAATAAAAAGGAGATAATATTCTTTTTTTATCCTTTTTTTTCTCTCTCAGGGTAATATCAATGGATAAAATCAATGAAACCCTGATTCCTACAGATTAAGCTCCCCTGTGCCCACCGGTGCAGCACCCTTTCCACCTGCCTCCATGTCCTTGACTGGTCACTACAAGCAGTAAGGTGGGTGCCTAGAGCTATGCAAGTGTGTGTTTTGCCAGCTGTGGGGGCAGCTGCAGAGGCCAGCTGTCTGTCCTCCCCAGGGCAGCAGTTCTGATCTTCCCCTCTTTATTGCTGGCTGCAGCTCTTCAGGAATTCTGTAGGACTGTGGTCATCTAAGAGACTTCTAGTACCTCTGAGATTTGGGTTAATAATGGGGAAATGAGGCGAGAGATACTGTGGTAACAAAAACCTCACTTCCCTAGGCAAAGAAACAGGTAAAAATATTTTGCATGAAGGTCAGCATCTCAAACTGTGAATCTGAGAGCCACCTAGCAGGGGTGACCCATGGAAGGCTGCCACTGTGATGAGGTGCTCTACCAGGTCCCCCACCAGCCCCTACAAGAGTGTAGCCATCACACTGCTTTCCATTTTGGACACAATGCAGTGTTTCTGAGGTGAAAGACTGTGATGAAACAGGGATGTTTCCTGATAAAGTTTTCTTAGTGCCTGCTATAGCTGGATTGTTTACTAAGCACATTAGAAAGTGCAAAAATAAATGTATCATAGAATCATTGGGGATTGAAAGGGACCTTGAAAGATCATCTAGTCCAACCCCCTGCCACAGCAGGATCACCCAGACCAAGTCAAAGTTGGAGGCACAGGTAAGGTCTCATTTCTTCACTTTCTTTTCTAAGGACTTTAAATTAGTTCTTTCCTGTAGAGTTTGTGCTGCATGGTTTCTCTTTGCTTGTTTCCACTTATTTATCCTTAAACAAAGTTTTACCCCTCATGTGGGTTTCTGTTAGGAAAGATGATTTTCTCTTTAATATTCCAAGCTATTACTGCCCCAAAATTGAGGAAAAAAATATGAAACAGAACTATACAACTCTCTTCTAATAATTTTTAACAAAATCTCTGATTATTTGTGAGGTTCAGCGAATATCATTCTACTATATTCTAGAGAGTGGTTTACCCACTTTATCTCTTTATTTATCTCTTTATTCCATTCACTTTGTAGACTATTTCCAATCAGAAGAAAGGTTCATGTAGCTTCATTTTCTGGATGTCTGAGCAGAGCAGATTTGTATTTCTCAAATTCATACTTTGACTTTTTTAATTTACACGTTGAACTTAAAATACTGTCATGGTTATAGCTGTGACAAGCAAAGGCTCTTTTAGCAAGAGTTTTCATAGAATCATTAGGGATGGGAAGAGACCTTGAAAGATCATCCAGTCCAATCCCCCTGCCACAGCAGGATCACCCAGACCAAGTCGCAGTTGGAGGCACAGGTAAGGTCTCATTTCTTCACTTTCTTTTCTAAGGACTTTAAATTAGTTCTTTCCTGTAGAGTTTGTGCTGCATGGNTTCGTTGCTCTATGCTGGACACCCTCCAGCAGCTCCGTGTCCTTCTTGAACTGAGGGGCCCAGAACTGGACACAATACTCACTACCTAACCCTTGAACTGATAGGTATGAGATACCTAAATATCTCATGGGAACTCAGACTCTGCCAAAGTAACTGACCCTCAGAAGATTGTTCTGTTGAAGTTCAATCTCGTGTATTTTTTTCACGTGGTAGACTTGACAGGAGCAAATAAAACTGCTTCCACTGACTCCAGATTGCTTCCCAGGTAAGTGGATGTACAATTTGATACAGGTAAAAACCCCCAGCTGTTAAGAACAAATGTGTCTTACCTTAAAACTGCTGTGAGTTCAGTGTTTGAGTGATGAAACAGTCATCTCATTTGCATCAGCTCTGTACTTTCAAAAAAGTAGTAAAACCTCATAAACTAAGTGAAGGACACGATCAAGAAATGAATATGTCTCAAATCTTTGCAAAAAAAAGACAATAGAATCCATCAGAGGAGACAGTGGAGAGGAAGGATGTAAATGAAGGCTTAAAAAAACCCCACAGACCTAAAGTAAACCTTTTAAAATGGTTGAGTGTGATAGATTTTACTTGGCAGTGCTGGGATAGTGGCTGAACTCGATGACCCTAAAGGACTCATCCAACCATAATGATTCTAAATGCATGGAGATATCCAGTGCAGCTCCCTCAGAGGGCGTGATGTGTTTAGCACATGTGTCTGTGACCTTCCAGCTCACCTAGGGCAGGTAGCAGTTGCCTTTGGTTTCAGACCAGGGCTGACCGCAGACTAGGGGTGCCACAGGAAAGGACCTGGTAACTCATTACTACCCGGTGTAGTGAGAGGCACTGGAACTAGATGATCTCTAAGGCGCCTTCCCACCTAGACCAGTCTGTGATTACCTAGAAAGCAGCTTAAACATGTCAAGGTTGTTATATGATTAAACCCCCCTTTTCTCTCATTGTTCAATAAAATACTTTAGAATGATGGCCCAGCACTCTAGTTTGTGGAATAAATAACATATTTCTGCTATTGGTGCACTTTGTCACCGAGATGAAGGATGCTAAGAGAACCCTGAGGCTGGTGACTGTTGTATTGTGTATAATGAGATTTCTGCAAGAGCTAAATGTTGTAGAGATCACAGGGGTAGAAATCCTGGAGAAAAGAGTGAGGTTTGTTTCTTGTCTTGCACAGACTGAAGCATGTATTTGCTGGATTCGTGCAGAGGAAGCTTTTCTTTTTGAAGCTGCCAGACACAATAGGAGAACTTGCCTTACATGTGGAATTAGAATTTAGAAAGCTTTTTGTATTACAACAGATATATGAACCCATTATGTTACGGTGTTGTAATCCAGGCCTTCGGCAGCGTAGCCTGAAATGTCACCTCTACATGCCAGATAAGATGGGGAAAGAGGAGAATATACAATATTCTACTCTATTCTACAATAGTAGAATGTAGAATATAAGATTTACCCGTTTCACAGTAAATTGAATGGGACTTCGGAAACCTTTGCAAACTGTATTTTTGAAATGGTTTGATTTTTAGCTCCTTTATAAATGTTAAACCTCGCTGCCCTTTTCCTGGGAAACTCCAGCACTAAGAGGAAAATGTACTTGTTTGGGATGGTATTACAATTTCTCCTCCAAGCCAGCACTGAGCTTCAGCCCTTGGAGCCATTGAACGCTGTCAAATCATTTAAATCCACTTTAATGACTTTTGTAATATAAATGTTTTAAGTATACTAACAATTATTTTAACAAGTGTTTCCTGATTCCAGGCCTGTGTGAAGGAGATGGGGGTGCGTGTGTGTGTGGGTGTGCGTGTAATGTATCTGACCAGATAACTGTTCTTACAAATTATATTCATTCTTCTTTATTTAGGTGCAAAATGAAGAGAGTTCAATGTAGTTCAAGGAACGCATTGTGGTAAACAGGCAGCTTAAATGTGAGCAGTGTAAAGAGCAGCAGCTTGCAGAAATATTGCTATAGATACTAAGACCGTATCCTGCCTCGCTACGGACCACACATAATTGAATCATGTTCAATAGAAGGCCATTACAAAACAGAGCTGATTTGCAATGCTAATGTGGGGAAGACAGCTGTCACTGGGAATTAGATATGATCATTCAAAGCCTGAATAAATGAGGTGCCCATTATCTTCTGGCTCTGCCGCAGCCTGCTTAAAGAACACAAATAAATGATACTGTCTCAATAACCAGCTCAGTTCTGTCTTCAAGCCATAGAAATATGAAGAAGACAGAGGGAAGAGGGAGGGCACACCACAACATCAACAACAAAAAGCGGAGTCAATTTACAAAGACACGGGGAGATCCGGTGCCCTAGGACTCCATTTTCCACAGAACGGTATTTGTGGAGACACGGAGGAAAAGCTCTTTAACCAAGCTCTCGTGTTTTAGCGTAGAGCCGGTGTAGTTACAAAGAAGAGGTGAAAAAAACCCGGGTGCCTGAAAATCACAGTCATGGATTTTCCCCAAGAAATCAGACGGAGACTTTCAAATATCAGATGAGCCTGCACTGACTTGGCCAAGAGGGCTACGGACAGGTTAAGGTCATTATTTCCCTTCCACCACTCAGCACTTTGAATGTCACGAGGTATTTCAGTTCTGTTCTAATGTGATCTGCAACCAGTACAAATGGAAAACGTTGGTTACTTTGGAAGAAATTTGCCTTTGCTTGAAGAAGTTGTTTCTGGGAAGTTGGTGTCGTTTCACAAAGTCAAAACCAACTGTGGGCAGAAGAAGGAAAATCAAAATTCATATAAAAATGAAGTGGGTTTCCACTTCGGGTAAGAGCGTCACAGCCAACTTTTTGTTGTCGGTGGTGACCAATCAGGGCTGTCTTAGCTGGTATTCAACCTGGCACACTGCGTTCCGTTCTCAGCCCCTCATGATAGGAAAGACATGGAGATGCTGGAACGGGTCCAGAGCAGAGCTACCAAGCTCGGAAGGTAGTTAGAGATCCAGTTGTGTGAGGAGACCCTGAAGGAGCTGGGCAGGTTTAGTTTGGAGAAGAGGAGGCTGAGAGGGGACTTCATTGCCCTCTACAACTCCCTGAAGAGGGATTGTGGAGAGGTGGATGTTGGCCTCTTCTCCTTGGTGTCTGCTGACAGAATCATAGAATCACCAGGGATTGGAAGGGACCTCGAAAGATCATGTAGTCCAATTCTCCTGGACTTGGTGATCTTGGAGGTCTGTTTCAACCGTAGTGATTCTATAGATGACTGTGAATAATAGCATCTGACATAGTATTGACTCTTAGCAAGTGTAAGGTAGCACATAGAATCATTAGGGATCAGGAGGGACCATCCTGGTTTATTATAGGAAGTGCATTCAAAAGGAAAATGATCATCAAGCAGCACACAAACTTGTGTTCCTGTAGATGAGCACAGCACACCCTNCAGCTTGCACCCAGTGCCCCTTGTCCTATCTCCAGATGACCTTGAGAAGAGCCTGGCTCCATCCTCCTGACACCCACCCCTCACATATTTCTAGACATGAATGTGGTCACCCCTCAGCCTCCTCTTCTCCAAGCTCAAGAGACCCAGCTCCCTCAGCCTTTCCTCATAAGGGAGGTGCTCTACTTCGCTCATCATCATCTGGCACAGGAAACACAATCAATAGGTTGGATGCAAACTGAGGAGTAGCTCCTTACAAGTCAGCAAGTTTAGTTTTACAGACAAGAAAAATAGATGTGAAGTTCAGGCAGATTTTAGTGGAACGTTGTAAGAGCACAAACAAAACACAACAGGGCTCGCATGACACACGGTGTTAGCGCATCTTCACTTGAAATGAGAGGATCTGGGGACACAAGTAAGTGAAGTTATCCCTGAAGAAGGGAAAGTACTTATATTTCAAAAGAAACCATAAGAGACACCGATGTAAAACAGAGCTTCAAGGCCAAAATCTTTGATTTCCAAACATTTGGAGGTAAACTTTCCTTGTGAAATAAAACAGAGCGAGGCCACAGAAGCACAGTCTTGAAATTACTATTTTAAGTTCCCTCGTCTGTCATTATCTTGATAGCTATGCAGTTTGCAACCCTCTTGGCTATGAGCTGCTAAAGAAAAGTCTGGAAGTGCCCTACTAGGGGAATATCTTTGATGGATTCTCTATTGTCACAGTTTTGCTTGGGGATTAGTATTTGTCCTGGGAAAACCTTACAGTCGTTGTTTTGCTACTCTGTGGGTGCAGTACAGCACCTGTACATTTGATGTCAAAGCTTTTGATGATGTTTAGCTGAGGGGGTTCTTCTTCTCTATCCTATTCCTTCCAGTGACTCCTGCGTTCCCTGTAGATCTACCACTTGAGGGATTTCAGAGTGTGTTCTGTAATTGTTAGGTAACTCTTACTTTAAGACTGTTTGGTGCAGGTTTGTTGGGCATTTTTCAATGCAACTGGCAAAGCCACAGACTTTATGAAGCCAGAGAAGGAACCAGGTAGATTGTGGCACAGTATGTGATGCTGCCAGAGAGTGTGACACCTCTTAGGAGGTGGGAAGGGCTGGAAAGGCTGGAAGTGCTTTCAGACACTCTGTGAGCCAGCCTTGGTCCTGGGCTGTATCAAAAGAAGCGTGGTCTGCAGATGGAGAGAGGTGATTCTGACACTCTGCTTTGGTAAGACCTTACGTGTCAGTCGTCACCTGGAATCCTGTGTCCAGTTCTGGAGCCCTCAATACAGGAAGGACAGGGACCTGATGGAGCAGGTCTAGTGGAGGCCATGAAAATGATCAGGGGGCTGAAGCACCTCTGCTGCAAGGTTGGGCTGAAGGAGCTGGGATTGTTCAGGCTGGAGAACAGCTGGTAGTGGGATAGGGGGGACACTGGACTGTGACCTTACAGTACTTGAAGAGGGCCTGCAAGAAGGCTGGAGAGGGACTGTTTACAAAGGGCTGTAGTGATAGGATGAGGGGCAGTGGTTTCACACTATAGAAGGGCAGATTTAAATAGGATGATAGGAAGAAGCTCTTGAGCAGGAGGATGGTTGAACACTGGAACAGGTTGCCCAGAAAGTAGTTGAGGGGCCATCCCTGGAGATACTCAAGGTGAGGCTGGACAAGGCCCTGGGCAACCTGATCTAGTTGTAGATGTCCCTGCTCACTGCAGGGGGGTTGGACTAGATGACCTTTGGAGGTCCCTTCCAACCTAGGCCATTCTGTGATCCTATGATCCTTCTCACTTCCCTTAATTCCTCTCACACTGGCCTTAATCTCTCCACAACTCTTCACCTCACCACTTCATCTCTTCCTCCTTCTTCTTTTTATTAGATGGTTTAACTACCAGACAGATCATCATGCCCACGAGATCAGCACTTTTACTGCTAATATTGTTGTATTATTTTATGCAAGAACTACTGTGCTTCCTTCCTAGGAGGAAACACAAGTCTCATTTGAGAGCTTTCTCATCAGGAAAGCCCTTCATGTCTCACCAGATGAATGGATGCTCTACAAAGGCAAGTTAGGATAATTCCACAGGTAATCCCATCCTTAGGAGGAAAGCAGTCAGTGTTATCGTGTGTTGCAGTGTTTAAAACTGCAGCCTGGATTTCCCAAATGGAACTACTGTTCATCCACAGGGTAACCTGCTAGCAGGATACCAAACTGCAATGTTGCTAGTAAATGACTTCTCTGTTAGTGTTGGTGACAAGATTACGCACTTACTAGAAGAGGGAAAGGCTGTGGATGCGTTAGAAATGATTTTGACACCAGTTCCCACAGCATGCTCCTGGAGAAACTGTCTGCTCATGACTTGCATGGGTGTTCTCTTTGCTGGATGAAATCCTGGTTGAATAGTAGTGGGGAATGGAGTTAAATCTCGTTGGGGTCAATCACAAGTGTTATTCCCCAGGGGTTCAGTTTTGAGTCTCTCACTCCAGGAAGGACATTGGGTTGCTGAAGTTGTGCCCAAAGAAGGGCAACAAAACTGGTGAAGGGTCTAGAGAACTGGGTGTAAACTGCTCAGTCTGAAGAACAGGAAGCTCAGGGAAGACCTTCTCAATCTCTACAACTCCTTGAAAGGTTTTAGAAAGGTGGGGATAGGTGAGGTAGCAAGTGATAGAACACGAGGAAATAATCTGAAGTTGTACCAGGGAAGGTTTAAGTTGGATATTAGGAAAAGTGTCTTAATGAAAGGATTGGGAGCAGATTTCCCAGAGAAGTGACTGGATTACTATTCCTGGAGGTATTGAAATGACCTCTAGACTTGGCACTCAAGGACATGGTTTAAGGGTGGACTTGATGAAGTAAATGGCTGGAATCAATGATTGTAAGAGTCTTTTCCAACCTCAATTACTCTCTATATCCTCTTGTGGATAATTTATCAAATTAGGGTGATGTTGAATCACAGAGGGAAAGAAATAGTCATGAAGCACATGTTGTCTCTGCCATGTTTTAGGAAATAAACGTGTAAGGTGCTTGGAATGAAATGGAGCTGTTGTAACTGTTTGATTTATATCAGGGGAGCTATGAGAAAAAGAATATTATACATAACCTAGGCAAAACCCCCTCCAAAACCTAAAAGAAAACAAACAATGGTAGACGGTTGTGTCCTCCAGCAGACAAGGTGCTTGGCCCCATGCGTTTGCCTCCCCTGTGACAGAGGAGTGAACTGCTGAAGTTTGATTTCACAAATTTTCGCCTTATGATTGAAGTGCAGCTCCCTCCTGTTCCTCTTATTACCTCCCCACCCTGCTGAAAGAAAAGGGGTGAAGCATGAAAAGCCACAGTATTTATCATTTGACTTCAAATCAAAGCGCCTGTAACTAAAGATCAGGGGAAGAGGAAGAGGAATGGTGCAATGGTGATGGTACCCTCCAGGTATTGGAGTTTTAAGCGAAGCTGAACCTAGTCTGTGTCTAGCAGCTCATTCTTGCTGCTAGACCCCTGTATTTCAAATTCCTTTGAAAGCTGCTGAAATCCAGGAGAAAATTCCTGCTCCTACCCAGGTATTGACTGTTCATTTTCCTGCAGTGTGGGATTTAAGTACTAGAGTCTGGGTTTTCTTTCCTATTTATTATTTATTTACTATTTATCATTATTTATTTATTTATTTATTATTTCCTATTGTATCTAGGTATGGCAAACACTTGAGAAAGAAGACCACAGATATTGCTGGAGTTTCCAGGTAGGAAATTAATAGAATCTCATTTAGATCAGTCTGAATCCAGGTAAGGAATGGAACGTGTGTCTCAATGGATGCCCTCATATCCTAGCAATCATTATTTTTCCCTCCTCTGTGTAGAAGGATACAATGAGCCAAGTCAAAACTCAGCATCTCCACATGGAGTGGGTTTCATGTATTTATTTGTCTGAACTTCTGTTGATAAACCTGTGCCTAAGCAGTAATTTATTTCCTTTCCACATTACACCTTAGAGCGGAGTAATGGTTATACTAGAGTGTTTCTGTCTTGACAGTGAAGTTGGAGATGTAGTGATGTGGCCCTAGGAAACACAGTTTAGTGGGCATGGTGACCTTGGGTTGATGGTTGGACTTGACCTTGGAGGTCTTTTCCAACCTTAATCAATCTATGACTCTATGAGGCTGTTGTGCACAACCAAGACTACTGCCTTCACATTAGAAAACCACCGTAAATTTAGTATGTTATACTGCAAAAATGACAAGAAACTGTAGTGCAAGGTCTTCACTAGAGGTTTTTATCTCAGCTTTTTCAGTCACTTTGTGTCTTTCCCAAATGGTCTAAGCTGTATTAGATCTCCCATCATATTTTATCACCACCCCTCCCCCAACAACTTCATACTAATTAGATAATTAGGGGCCATAAAATGTTCTTTGTGTCCCTCTCTATTTTCATTCTTGTTTATTTCTGAAGTGTGAATAGGGTGGAAAATCCATCCACTAAAAGGGAGATAGAGATAATTGAACTCTTTTCATACAGACCCAGGTAGAAATCAAATCCAAGACCCAGAGGTGGAAGGTGAGTTCTGTAACTACTATGCCAAACTATTCTTAGTAATTACCAGCATGAGCGTAATTACTAACATTTCAATTATACTCACAGTATTACATCTCTCTGAGGGGTTTAACTCCACTGATTTTCAGCTTGTCTTGTTTTTTTGGTAGGTATCCAGTTGGAACGAAGTGGTTGGGTAATATTTCTGTCACAAAAGGGTAACATATTTTTCCAAAGATGTGATCTATATGTTTTGGCCTCAATGACACTTGTGTGCTTCCAGATTTTGATTGCTTGGTAATACTACTTGGCATAGTGAGGTATGTCTTTCAATAGATTTAAATAACTTATTACACAAGGGATTTAAAAGCCCACATGCAGACTCTTCTCTCTTAAAATGTGAAGTCTGAAATGGCAACCTAGATTGATTATGCTGCATCCTTTGATTTCAACATAGTATTCATTCTTTATCTGCTGTCTAAAAACATTTTACCTACCTTTCTTAAAATGTACTTGGCCAAGTTAGCTGTTTCTGAGTATTCAAACCTAAAATGCTTAATAAAATGAGGATTTTTGATCAATGGGAACCACAGGAGATATTTCTGTGCCTTTATTAATTCAATGTAGTCATTGGTCCATGCTAGACAAAAAAGATGTGTAGACTGGAGAGGATGCAGAGGAAGGCAACCAGGATGATCAGGGGACTGGAAGACCTCCCGTATGAGCAAAAGCTGAGAGAACTGGGTCTGTTTATTCTTGAAAAGAGAAGGCTCGGGGGGGATGTTATTGCGATGCTCCAGTCCATCAAGGGTGGCTGCCAAGAGGATGTAGACTCCCTTTTCACAAGGAGTCCTGTAGATAGGACAAGGGGGAATGGTTACAAGTTGCTCCAGGAGAGATTCTGACTGGATTTAAGAGGAAAGCTGTTCACGCTGAGAGCTGTCAGACAGTGGGTCAGGCAGTGGGGGATTGCTGAACTGTAGACAATGTTAAGGTTCAGCTTGGTAGGGTTCTGGGCCAGCTTATTTCAACTGGATCCTGCTTTCAGAGGTTGGACTAGATGGTCCCTGAGGTCCCTTCCAACCCACTAACCTGTGACTCTGTGAATCTTTAGTGCTTGTACATTAGGGGTGAACCTTAGTTACTTGGTGTTTGGCCATCTCTGAGTGAAGATGCTCTATTATTCTGTATTTATAGGAGTGGTACTTGCAAAAGAGATGCCCTGGTCCATCTTTTGAATGAAAGCAAGAGGCTCTGAGATCTTCAGATATTTTTTGTTTGTGTTTCATGTACTCAGGTCGAGGGACTGCCTGTAACAGGAACTGCCTGACCATAACTAGTGCACGATGGCAAGGGTTTGATCATCATGTGTCCACAGAAAGCACCACACCTGGCACTTTGAAGACTCTTGTGCAATTTGTTAAGAAATCCAGTTGTCAGTGCGGGTAGTTTATAGCTATTTGCATCATCTTTTCCCATAAGTGCTTGTTCTGTTTTGGTTCAGAATGGAAGTAGTGATGCTGGGAACTTAACTTCAGTGCCCACAGTTATTTGGGGTAAATGGTGCTGTGGAAATCTGCATAGGTACAGCTCACTGGAAACGCTCAAGGAATCCATGGCTGATCAATGACTGGTACAGAAGAAGTTGGAGATGAGCTGTTACATGGCTTTCAGGACAAGAGCACATAATTTTTTATCCCTAATGATTCTTATGATTCTATGACCTGGAGATGTTCAAGATCAGGCTGGATGGGGCTCTGGGCAATCTGGTGAGTGATATCTTTGCTTGTTGCAGGGGGGTTGGACTAGATGATCCCTTCCAACCCTATGATTCTAGGACCTGTATAAACAAAAGGCTGAAAACTGTATGTCTGGATGACTGGAGAAACACACAGAGGTACTTTGATCTCTTTGCTCTTCCCATTGTCATTAAGAGGAGGTGGTGCTGTTCAGGGAATTTATTCTTAACCACAAACCTGTAAAAATAGTTACTAGACTTGTCATATAATTAATATGTTGGATAAGAGCATACAGCTAAGTTCAATAAATAATAGCAGGCTTCAGTTTTTTGTAGTTTCGACTAATTCTTCTGCACAAATAGGTATTTAAATAACAGAGGCAATAAAAGCAGCAGCAACCAGCCGGAGTGTATGTGTATAGAAACTCTCTAATATAAATTAGTGCCTTTTAAAAATTACTATAAACTCTGTTTTCTGTAATTATAACAAACCCTAGAGTTTTACCCATGTCGTAGTAATTTTTTAGTGTCTTCACCATTATTTTCCATTTGATTTATTTAACTACATCTAACTTGAGCAAACAATGTTAAGTGGGGAAACAGATGTGGTTAAAGAGGCTGTAATTATGCCTTTAGTCATCTGTAACCATCACAAGGCTCCTCCTGCTACTATGACCAGAAAAAGTGACCTAACTGAATTCACCAGCAGCCTTGCCAGTGCCTGATACAGAATAGATGGCTTTATTAAGCAATCAGAAAAAAAAATAAATAAAAATCAACCATTACAGTGGAATAGTAATCAGCAGTGTTTATACTGGCCCCACAATGCACAATCAGAACCATGAATCCTGCTAATTGGGTACCTTCTGCATCCAGAGGTGCCCGCAATAGGAAACAAAAGGGACTTGAAAATTAGTGTTTGGAGCAATTAGTTTCTGTCTAAAGGCTTAGCCCAGTTCGTGGGAGCCATGATTCAAACAGGGATTATTATAGTAACGATGGTGTTTGAATGTCCTCTGTCATTATTCAGCATCAAATTCAGCTTAGCCAGATTAATTTGGGTTTACTCCTTAAAATATTATTGGGAAATTCTGAAGCCTCAAACTACAAACCATTTATTTTATGGTTAGGGTTTGGTTTTTTATATATAAATATATTGCCCACATCAGGTGTTTTCTTGTGAAGATTCTGAGCCTGTTTCAGAGTAACCGGGGAGGTGATTAAGTGTATAGTGGAATAGCTGAGATTTAATGAATGGCACATCGGAGAGTGTTGCTCTGTGATTTTTCAGAGGGTGATCAGCACTATTTTGGTGTGTGGAGGGATTTCGTCTTTCACATAAACATAAGGGCTGCAGATATATTGTTTACAGATTCCCAGCAGTGAGCAGCAGTACACACACTTTTAAGAAGAGAAATTTACGTATGCAAATTTCCTGAGTAAACTGCTGCTTCGTTTACAGATGGGCCTTGGGGAAAGCTGGCTGGATTACATTAAATTGGCTACAAAAAGCCTCTTGCCCTTTTCTTCCCTTTGAATCTTCAGCATTTCTGACGTAATAATCTGATAGACAGATCTCCGCGCTTCAGTCCTCACCATTATGGACTCCCCGCTGTAGGTGCTTAAAGCACAAATTAACAGTAGTACAATTCGAGTAACCTCTTCACCTCTTCTATCAAAGCATCAGCTGCATGTTCTTGCTTGGCTAAAGCCCTCCATACGGTTACAGCGGGACTGTGACAATAGCGTACACAAAAACCTTAGAAATCAGGAGGGGAAAAAAACTTGGGAAAGAATAGGAAAAGGGAGGCAAAAAGTCTTGAAGTCAACCCTCAGCCTGAGCTCTGCTCTCTAAAGGTTACGCGGAGTGAGGGAACTGTGTCATCTGCAATTTATTAATAAATTGATATCCTCATTAGTTAACTGCTGTTTAATCTGTATGTGATTAACTGCGTGACCTTAAAAAGATTGTTATTAATACAAAACATTGCATTACGGAACCATTAGGTTATAGGAAAATATTGGTACTTTGAAGACAATCAGAATGATAAGTGCGATAGTTTTTTGAGGATACTGTACCGACACTTCCTCTGACTGATTGCATTACATATTGATATTAGCAAGTATCAGTATGTAGTGCAATCAGTCAGTGGAAAATGAGTGAAATGTGAACTAATGAGAGCTAATTGTCTCATATAATAGCGAGGACACAGAATTCTATCAATTAAATTAGTCTCGGTTGAAACAACTATCAGTGTAGTAATGTTGATAATATCAACCAAATTAGATGTAATGAAATAAATGGTGCGCTAAAGATCAAGGATACCCACTGGCTTCGGCCCCCACCTCCTGCTAACTGGTGAGAGATCGGTGCTAATCGCATGACTTTGGGCTCAGGCTGCTCCAAGTTCAGCCTGAAAGCTGCAGTTGTGCAGGCAGGGTGCAGACACAGAGGGCTTTTAATTTTTCATTGTCCTAATCGGCATCTGGCAAACAGGGGAAACCCTCGGGGAGGATGAGGCAGTGAGCAACAAATAGTAGAGATATTCTGTTAATGACTGTTTCTAGCTTTAGCAGAGCTGTTGGTGGATGAGAAGTGCTGGCTTGAGCTACCAGGTGTTGAGGCTTTTGGTTTTTGCTTTTAGGAACTACTACAACCGAGCAGTGTTCTCACAAGTAGCAAGTGACAGGTCAAGAGGAAATGGCCTCAACATACTCCAGGGGAAGTTTAGGTTGGCCATGAAGAAAACTTCTTCACTGAAAGAGTCATCAGGCCTTGGCTGCCCAGGGAGGAGGTTGAATCACCATCTCTGGACGTGTTTCAAAGAGATCTGGAGCTTAGGGACAGGGTTTAGTTGTGGTCTTGGGATAGTGGGATTAATGATTGAATTCAATGATCCTAATGGTTTTTTCTAACCTAAATGATTCTATGATCAAATATTGTGTGAGCAAGAATGTTCTCATGGTGTTCAATACTGTTTTCACTCTCCTTGCTTGTTCCTATTTCTTCCCTATCTGGGCAAGCCTTCTGGAGCTGTTCCAATGTTGTTCACAAACAGATTCCAGACCCTAGATCCACACTGGAAGTGAGTGGTATGGGCTGGGTTTCCAGAGATATTGAGCATATGGCAATTCTCACTGAGGCTAAGAAAAGCACTGAGATCACCTGTCCTTCAGCCCTGGTATTTATGAGTTCCAATGCACCTAGAAGCTCAACTTTACCCACTTTTGAGGCTCCAGTCTTTGAACTTCCTGCTTCCACTGTGTGTGGCTGTGTTTCACCTCCTCACTGTCAGTCTTTCTCATTCTCTGATCACTATGTTCAAGAGATGCCCATGAAGAGACCAAGTAATTCTGCCAGTAACTCCTCTACCAGGGCTGCCGATCCTTGACAATACGGATCTTCTAAAGAAATAGAGAACATCGATGTGGGTTTATGGAATGAAGCAGAAAGTCATTGAATCAATTTCTAACAGTTCTAATCACTGCAAATCCCTCCTCAGTTCTCAGCCTAGAAACACAACCTGATGAAACTGCAAGGTGCTGACTGTTTTATTGACCTTGTTTAAGATCCACAAGCACGGGTAGAGTGCTTAGCATTTGGCCATACAGCTGGATGAAGGGAATCTCTATCCTCATCAAAGAACGTGGACAGGAGAGTGTTACAACTGAGCCATCTCACTGATACTCCTTTTGAAGTCAGACTCATTTCTTTGCATTACAAGATCACAGGAAGCAAATGCTGGAAATATCACCATACTAAAGAAAGAGAGGGGTAAAGCACCTAATCCAGCTGAAACCACATCACTACCATCATTACCCACTGCCTGCTCACGTTCGTTATTATTTTGAAAGCATTTGACACTCTTCTGCCTCAAAGGCTTTAAGGATTGCCGACAGATTTCAGGATTCACTGAAATCATCATAGACCTCTACTGCCAGTGTTGAACCCCAGGGTGAAGAACAACAGGTGAGAGCGAAAGGTTGGGCATTGAAAACTAAAATCATGTTACAGTGATGGGATCCTTAGTAATCAGTAAGTGAATAAAATGGTCAGCTCGTTCTCTTAGTACATAAGAATAACTAACATATTTAATGTAGAGACTCACATGTGATTGCCAGTGGTTATTTTTAGTGGACCTTCCAGTTCCTTCTGCACTGTATTCAGCAAGACACTTATCTCACCCATCTTTTAGTTGCCATTAATTTCAGCCCCCTCATCTGTTAATGGACTTTCTTTTGTATTTACTTGTTTAGCCATAAAAGCTTTTTAATCCTTCCGAGCCCCTTTTTATTCATCCCAGGCTTGATTGTAACACTACACTCTGCTTTGGGTAAGTAGCCACGTTGGCCCAGGAGCGGGCCAGGGAATTAAATAGGACTTGGAGCTCCGGTCTCTCCCTGTGCTCTGCTCCTGAAGATAGGGCTGTGCTGTGGCTGTGAGACCTCCAGCTAACCAGTAACTCTAGCCAACAAACCAAAGGGAAAAGCTTTTTCATGGAATTATTGAGGCTGGAAAAGCCCTCTGAGCTCATCCAGCCCAGCCCAGGACCAAACATCACCCCATCAGCCAGACCAGGGCACTGAGGGCCACAGCCAGGCTGTCCTTCAACACCTCCAGAAACAGGGACTCCCCCACTGCCCTGGGCAGTCCATGTGTCTTCTCTAATGTTGAATCTGCTCATGCTCTGTGCTAACATTGACTCAGCCAAAAGATCAGTCAGCCATGGCACAAAATCCCATCAGCTTTATCAGTTCAGTTTTGCTGTCTGCTGAGCAACTGCTTTCTACTCCGCTTCTTTTCTCTCTCTTCACAGGCTTGGATATTTCAGCAGTATTTCACAAGCAGGTGTTTTATTTTACCTCCCCTTTTGTTTTTCACAAAAACGAAAGAGGGTCTTCTCTCCCTCTACTCTGCACTAGTGAGACCACATCTGGAGTAGTGTGTCTAGTTCTGGGACCCTCAGTTCAAGAAGGACACAGAGCTGCTGGAGGGTGTCCAGCGTGGAACCACAAAGAAGTAGAGCACCTCCCTTGTGAGGAAAGGCTAAGAGAGCTGGGTCTCTTGAGCTTGGAGAAGGGGAGGTTGAGGGGTGACCTCATTCATGTCCATAAATATGTGAGGGGTGGGTGTCAGGAGGATGGAGCCAGGCTCTTCTCAAGGTCATCTGGAGATAGGACAAGGGGCAATGGGTGCCAGCTGGAACAGAGGAGGTTCCCTAGAAATATGAGAGCAGGAACTTCTTCCCAGAGAGGGTACCAGAGCACTGGAACAGGCTGCCCAGGGGGGTTGTGGAGTCTCTTTCTCTAGAGATCTTCAAGCCCCACCTGGATGTGTTCCTGTGCAACTTGTTCTAGGTGATCCTGTTGTGGCAGGGGGATTGGACTGGATGATCATTCATGGTTCCTTCTGATCCCTAATGATTCAATGATTCTATGAAACTTAGTATTTGTCTTTTCCTTGGCAACATCAGTCTGGTTGTTCTCATGCAAAGAGCCCCTCTTTAATTTATGTCTTACTCTTTCAGTCTCAGAAAGCTTCTGGTTGCTGTTTCTTTATTTTTCTCAAAGAATTAACACCGTTTCTTGTTCTGGGTAATAAAAGTTGGTAACTTGAGAACCTCCTTAATACACGTGTGGTTGTATTTGTTATCCAACAGAGAGATGGAAGGTCAGGATTTCTCCGTAATGGTTTTTACAGGCTGGGGAAATAATTATCCTTCCCTGGCTCTGTGTGCTTTCTAGTCAGGCCTGTTCTTTCCTCTAGGCTTGCTCGCTGTGTGTGTGATTCCCCAAGCTCAGAGGGACGGGAAGGGTTGCTGTATGTGTGCACTACTTTACCTTATATAAAATCCAGCCTGTTGCACTGTGTTGCCATAAAACCCTGAAGCATCATCCCTTTAACTGCCTGCAGCTCGCGGGGAAAAACCTACGGGACTAGTTAATCCATGGAAGGAAAGAGCAGAAGTTAGTCAGATATTTTTCTCTATAGCTATCAGAAGTGATGGGATGGAAATATGTCAGAATATTTATGAAGATGTGGGATGAAATTCTAGCCGACCTTTTCTGGGCTCTTCCTATCTTCTTACCTTTAGCCTTGTGTCCTCAATGTTCTTGTGAAACAACATCTGAACGTGACTAAATGAATAACCTAAAAAATATGCTGTTGTCCATGACTGTCACTGCTTTCTAGTAACCTTCACATGTGGCTGCTGCTATGTTTTATCATGTATAGTGTGGCTCTTCCCCACCCCTCCCCGTTTTGCTTTTGTATTGCTTTAAAAAGACAACAGAACATGCTGTGAGTTAATGTTTCACTTGTAAAAGGTTATGGATTAAGCTCAGCTGGTTTCTCAGGCTGACACAGGGTTCATGATTAGAAGAATGAAAACAAACATGAATTGAAAATGTCACTAACCTTTATTGGGCCCTGAAAATCCCTGAGCCTGCATGACAGGAGGCTTTCCTGTTTTCAACAGGATAAAGAAGGCTGAAACAAAACAGCACGGATCTTGGCTATTTACATCTTTTAATGAATGCTCTTCACGTTTGGGTCCCTTTGTCAATCTCCCAGTTTTCAAGGGTTTAGCTGTGAAAAGTGCGGATGGTATCACATACTCTTATAAACCATAGAGTAGACATCTGTCTAGGATGCTTTTTTTCTCCAAATTATGCTTAGTGTAAAGGACCACGTTTTAAGCCTCGTTTCATTTACGACTATGCATGTAGAAGGTGGCCAATTATCCAGGCTGAGTGTTCCACAGCAGAAGGGCTGAATAAAACCATCTCCAAATCACACCACCGATTTTATTTTCCTGAGTTACATCAGATAAAACACTTTTATAGAGTCTAGGTGATAGAGGAGTTTGAACTTTAAAATTCCTGAATGAAAAGAAACAACCTCTCACTTAAAAAAATCCTGATCAGCTCTTCTCTAAGCGCTGTGGAAGAGTGTGTCCTGTCTTATCAGAGGAGAAGGAACTCAAAGCCAAGTCAAACTGGGGAGAGTGGAGATGGAAAATGCCACTAATCTGGGGATTTTTGTTATATCAAGAGCTCAGGCTCAGGCCCAGTATCTTAGACCTTCAAACTGACAGAGTCTATTGAACAGTAGAACCCCTCTTCCTAGGCACTAACTCTTGTTAGAGGTGTCCCTGCTTGTTGGGTTGGACTGGATGACCTGCAGAGGTCCCTTCCTTAGACTGTAGAGGTTAAACTCGATCTTAATCAACCAAAATGATTCTGTGATTCCAACCCAATACATTCTTTGATTGTTCCCATGCATTAGGAAAAATCAAGCATCACTCTTGGCCTTACAGACTCGGATATTCCCCGTTTCCTTATTACCCTACAGCTGACTTCTCTCCCAGTCAAATTACTGAACACACAAAAGGATTATCAAATGTTTTTTTCACCCAGGCTATTAAGGAACAAGGTGCACTTTTTTTCCTTTGCCTTAAAATTTCTAGCTGCATGTTTTTGTAACGGCTGTGCTATCGCTTCAGCAATTTCATGGGTAACCTGAGAAAATAACTTTATGGAGGAAGAACACCAGGGGATCCTGAAGCCAAATGTATTTCCTTCTCCTGATCTATAAATATCTGGTGGATATAGAATTTTTGCCTCACAAAATCACATTTACCTTTTTCACTAAGTGAGGTGAGGCAATATAGACCCACGCTTAGTACATAATTATTTAACATATCCTACTATTTCATGGTGCAACTCTGACCTGTAACTGAGATTTAATGGAGTGCTTTGGCAAGGAATTGATATTAGGGGGAACATAAACCTACGATTTTTTAGTCTCACTTCATCCAATTATAGTTTGTTCTTAGATTACATAATCTATTTTACAGTTCTGGGTGTAGGAGTGGAGGGAGATCTTACAGTATTTTAATGAGGACTCATTTATTTTTATCTCTGGCTCTTTTACTCCTTTGTAAATATTGAGGAATGTCATATTTGGTAAAATTTCCTGAGGTTTCTTAATGATCTAGGACCCTAAACCACAGCTTCAAAATCAGTTGAGGCCTCAGTCTCTAAAGGTCTCTGGATATGTGAGTCCTATTAATTGAAAGTGATAAACCACAGTGAGTTAGCTGAAAATTAAATAGATGGCTAGAAGGTGCTCAAAACTAGAACATTACCTCCTTAAACAGTTGGACTTAGGTTGACAAAAGAAGGATTTGCAAGGCAGCATCCAACTTCCACATGTCTTGCCACACAGTGAATTCACATCTACGATGCTGTGTTCTCTATGTAGATGGAGAAACTAGGAAGAACAGTGGAGAACCACCCAGGTCACCCACAGAAGAAATACCCAGGGCATTAAAGATGTGTCTCATACTGCCAAGTGAGTATCAAACCTTACTGCTTACCCTCTTTCACCAGTCCAAAGTCAGCATGGAGAAAAGGAACGGGAGTCTTTCAGTATGAAGGGTGAGATGTGCTTCTGCAGAACAGGGAGGCTTGATACTGTTAGACAGTTAAGATGCTCCCATGGAGAGCAGAAGTCTAAAGGTGATTGAATCCTGCATCCCAAGGAAACATTTCTCATCCTAAAGACTGTGATGAAAGGACTGGAATGAAGGAATGAACGGCTTCTCCTTCTGGCTGCAGTTTTACAGAGACAAATATCCTCAAGGTCTATCTGCCACTTCAGCCTTTGAAGATAAAGCAGGTGGTAGGAAGCCTAATCTGGGAATGTCAGTGGGTTTAGGTGTGGCATAGACACCAAACCCCAAGTGTTTTCAGGACCTGAGCACTTCTGCTCATCCCTCCTATAGAAATCTAGTCTCCTAGGAGATTTCTCTTGTGGAAACCTGAGGTAATTTTGAAGCTCTGACTTTCTGATTTGGGTGCCTAAAGTGGTATTAAGCTGCCTGAGTCTAATTCACTGAGAATTCACTGAGGCAACTTTTCCATAGACGCATAGCTGGTGGAAGTATTTTTAAGTGGGTTTTTTTTTTTGATTTATCAAAACTATCTATCTATTTCACTTTGGTTTAGTGCTGTTTGTCTGGGACACGTAGGGATTTTCAGTAGAAGTAATTTAGAATGAAATGCTTGGGCTCTTCAGACCATTCATCCATCTATCTGCCTATCTATCTATCTATCACTTATCTATCGTTTGTCTATCACTTATTTATCTAACACTTCTCTCTCATCTATCTCTTATCTCTCATTTCTCTCTTTCATCTGTTTATCTATCTATCTATCTATCTATCTATCTATCTATCTATCTATCTGTCACTTATCTATCATTTATCTGTCACTTACCTATCACTTAACTCTCTCTCATCTCTCTATCTCTTATTTCTCTCATCTCTATCTACCTACCTATCATCTATCTGCCTTAGTAGGCACTGAACACACTTGACCAGTGGATCAAGGCTCCAAAGGCATTGAAGTGTCTTTGGAAATGATTTTTTATCTATCTGTCTGTCTATCTATCTATCTATCTATCTATCTATCTATCTATCTATCTATCTATCTATCTATCTATCCATCCATCCATCCATCCATCCATCCATCCATCATCTATCTGCCTCCGTATGTGTGTAGGCACTGAACACACTTGACCCAGCAGATCAAGGCTCCAAAGGCACTGAAGTGTCTTTGGAAATGATTTTTACAGCTCTTTGCTGTCACATTATCAATTCTGTGGATGCAGAGAACTTGCAGAAGACCGTCTGTGCTGGCTTTTTAATTTTGTTTGCAGCTATAATAGTTAAAATTCCATGTTATTTTACTATAAAAAAAAGGGTAGAAGAACCATGCTGAGAGCATTTGGAGCAATGCAGCATTGTTTGGTTTAATTTGCTAAGCTCTTGAGAGCAGTTTCTCTTAATATATGGTGCTATATAATGACTTGGCTTAGTTTGGGCTGTGTGAGAGTGAAGCATGAACTCAGGCATAACTCAGTGGCCGTGGTTTTCAGGTTTGAAAATACGTGGGCACCTGATTTATAATCAAAGCGAGGAGCTGGTGATGCTTGGCATGTGGAAATTACCGTTCAGCACGGTGCCAGTTTCTGCTGAGCTCTCCCAATGTACTTTTTCCTTGGCCCCAGCACTTTGGACTATTCAAGCAGAAAGCTTCCCTTCAGTGGAGAACTGAGACAGTTTAAAGGGTGGTTTGTTCCCCTAATAAAACTTTACAGCACTTTTATGTGAATTTAGTGTTTGTGAAAGGTTCTGTGCTGACAGCCCAGGGAACAGAGGCCCTAAGTTCATGCACAGACCCATGAGCAGCGCAGCCGGGGGTGCTGCTGGTGCCTCTGCCCTGCTATCCTCACATGTGTTCCTCACAGTCCAAACGTGACTATCTGCAATGCTGGAGACAAGACTGATTTGGTCTCTGGTGCTCTTCAGCCAGTCAGTTTTTATCTGGGACTAAGGGGCTGCAGTCTGATTCCAGCTGTGGAGAGTTTTAGCAGTGTGGATGCTTACATGTTAACCTTCCTCTTCATGAGGTGTTGAGGCTGTTTAGAATTAAACACAACAATTCCACGAAAGAAGACTTGGAGCACTGTGGTATCTAGTGATGATGCTATTTCAAAACCTATTCAAAAGTATGGCTGGATGTTTTCTTATTTTCTCTACGCTCTGATTACACTTCTTAAAGGACTGTTGGAATCTTGGATTAATTCTTATGCTCAATTTGTAGGCTTAATTTTTAGGCTTCATTTTTTCATGTATTGTGAAATGGGAAGCAGAGGAGTTTGGCAGGGTCACTGGGAAGCACTTTGTTCACTTATCCTTGCTGGCGAAGTTAAGATGGTTCAGGTATCTTGGATCCCTGATGGAACAACATCCTTAGGATATGAACCTGCCACACACGCTCAGAGTGCTGGGAGACTAACTGTATTTAGTTTAACAACACTATTTTATTGAAATGGGCTTATTAGCTTCCCCCAAATTTACAATCTGTGTTTAACGAATCTGTTTTTATTTCTCCATTCTCTCCAACATTTTTCACAGGTTCACAGGTTAGTGGGTTGGAAGGGACCCCAGGGATCATCTAGTCTAACCTCTTAAAGCAGGATCCAGTTGAAATGAGCTGTCTACATACTCTATCAAGCTGAGCCTTAGCATTGTCTACAGCAGAGCAATCCCCACTTCCTTTGGGAAACTATTCCACTGTCTGACAGCTCTCAGCATGAACAACTTTCCTCTAGAATCCAGTTGGAATCTCTCCTGGAGCAACTTGTGACCATTCCCCCTTGTCCTTTCTACAGGACTCCTTGTGAAAAGGGAGTCTCCATTCTCCTGGTAGTCACTCTTGATGGACTGGAGCATCGCAATAGGGTCTAACCTAAGCCTCCTCTTCTTGAAGGTGAACAGACCCAGTTCTCACAGCCTTTGTTCATATGGGAGGTATTCCAGTCCCCTGATCATCCTGGTTTCCCTTCTCTGGACCCTCTCCAGTCTATCTCCATCTTTCTGTATTGAGACACTTTTACACTCTCCCCTCCTTTTACCCCTTCCCTCTCTTTGTCACCCCTTGAAGTCCCAGACAAGCAGCAGGAGCCTGATGTTATCATCATTATAGTTTGAAAGGTGAGTGTGTCAGATAAATTCCCCTTGGACCTGTGTAGTGTCATCAGTGACTTTGAAGGCCTCTGTGGTGCACGTTGTCCTTGGGGCACTGTCACTGACATGACAGAGAACTTCCCTACATCTGAGCCACCTAAAAATAGGGCAACTGCTCAGTGACTAAGCACTCCCTGCACTTTGCTCAGCATAAAGCAAGGTGCTTACATGCATTAGGCCAGCAAAACGTTCCTGTGCACTACTTACCAACCTTAAAATAGAGCTTGCCCCACGTGTAAGTGGCTCCAAAGACTTATTGTGGCCCTCTGTGCTGGAAAGAGGGTTGTGCAGCAGACGGGCAATGATTGTCTCCTGATGAGGAGAGCTGGTGTCTGATGCTAAATGACAAGGGAGCAAACCAAGCACAGGAAAGTCTTTACTTGCTGCAACAGCTGCTCCTGCTGCTGATTGAAGCTGTGTATCTGTGGCATCATCCCAGTGCCTATTTTAGGTTGTTTCCAGCTGTGAAGGGCTTTGTCTCCCGGTGGTATCTGTGCAGCTGGCAGAGTGAGGTAAAAATAAACACAACTCATTCAGCAAAGCAATGAGAGAAACATAGGGAGAAATGTAAAAATAATAGAAGCCAAGGTTATTTGGGAGAGGCATCTGAGTTTGTATGGAGACAGGCTGGTCTGGCATGGAAAAGAGGTGATCACCTGCCTGTGACTACCGAGAAAAGAGCAGTTTGTGAAGTTTGGGGCCATGAAATGTGTCAGATGCTGACATTTTCTAGTGGTGACCTGGCAGTGCTTGGTCCAAGGCTGGACTTGGTGATCTTAAAGACCTTTTCCAACCAAAGAGATTCTGAGATCCTGTGATCCTATGATTCTGAGATCCTGATGTGACTATTGAGGCTTTGTCTGTACTGTCCTGTACATGTGTGTAAATATTTACCATGAAAGAGGAATTAGGAAGAATAGGACTATATTTATTCATTTATCCCTTTCCACAAACTTCTTGCCTCCTCTCTGAGTAATAGTTAAGTAATTACTGCCATTTAGAGGGCTTTTCAGTCTCTATTCGTTCGAATATTTCTCCTTCAGAAACAAAACTTGTATCACCAAACTAATTTCTCCCATTTCCCCACATCTGCAAGGGAAGACAACACCAACTGGTTTTGTTCTGCAGCTGAATCTGTAACCTGTTTGAATTCAGCTTGTGCAAAGGCAACTCTAGGGGAAAAAGATCAAATTGGATTTCCAATTCATCCTTTATAATATTTAGAGCTTATGGTTATTGTAGAAACAGTGGCTTCTTCAAATTGTCAGGAGAAAAGGCAATTGGAGGCACAAATAACAATGGGGACAGTGTTAATGTACTTGTGAGTATCTTAGCCCTCATTCAAAACAGAGAGAGAATCAGAATTATTGAGGCTGAAAAAGTCCTCTGAGCTCATCCAGCCCAGCCCAGGACCTAACATCACCCCATCAGCCAGACCAGGGCACTGAGGGCC
>VZRI01006840.1:155736-175709 GCA_013397515.1 Upupa epops
TGCCCTTGTCCTATCCCCAGATGACCTTGAGCAGAGCCTGGCTCCATCCTCCTGACACCCACCCCTCACATATTTAGAGACATGAATGTGGTCATCCCTCAGCCTCCTCTTCTCCAAGCTCAAGAGACCCAGCTCTTTCTATGCAACTCCTTAAATTCTTACTTTCCAAATCCTGTATCTGATGGGGCTGCACCTCACCTGCTTCTGGCCCAAATCCAGTGTAGAGGTATCCTCAGTCTTTGCCCACATCCCTGAAATTACTGCAGTACTCTGAGTGCTGCTGCATGAGAGGTCTCCCCAGTGTTAAGACACTGCCCTTAATGCACCCCCTCTCAAACAAAGAGCTCTGCATGATTTTCACAGCCTAAAGGGACAGTGACTGAAGGAGAAAAAAAAGCTTGAGAGTCAGGGGGATGAAAAACTTGCTGGGATAAATAAGAAGCAGTTCTATCTTTTTAAACTTTAATTTTTTCTCAGTGCATCCCATTCCTTTTATCAAGACACCTAGGTAGATTCTTGAATCCACCTCCCGGAAAGGCGGCATAAACCTGCTGCCTGAGCTGTCTTAAGAGCTTGATCAAGCAGTGAGGTAAGTGCCTTTTACTACATGGAAACTATAAGGTCAGAAGGGGAAAAAGTACTGAGATGGTGATTATGAGCATTAATCACAATAATATCGACGTCTTCTATAGCACTTTTCATCAGGAGATTTTAAAGCGCTGTACGAAAGAGATGAGTCTCATTATCACCATAGCTCAGATCTAAAATGGGACCTCTGGTACCTTAAGCTTTGTTCTCCAAGGGGGAAAGACTTCTGGAATCAACAACACTTATTGTTTGTTAAGTTTGTAATCATCACAATGAAGATTTGGAAAAGAACCTACTTGTGCTGTGCGCTCTGTAATGGAATTTTAATTGCTTTACTGAGCAGCTCGAGACACAATGAATGAACACATGTAACCCTCATCCGGACGCTGATTGAGCTGGTACCTTGGAATTCACAGGGCATGGCCAGTTATGTTGCTGGTTATTGCCTCATCTGCTAGGGAACGGTAATTGATTTTATAGTCGTTGGCGTGAAATGACTCAGCTTATCCACCTTCAGCAAGGGTGTATGCCAAAGCTTCTTAGGCTGGAGACTAGAAAACAGTGAGGGTGGTTGATTGCTGGAATCAAGGAGGTGGGGGGAGCTCATTCCTAGAGTCGTTGAAGGACAGGCTTGCTGAGGCTCTGAGCAACCTGACCTAGGTAGAACTGTCCCTGCTTATGTAGGGAGGTTGGAGTAGATGACCTCTGGAGGTGCATTCCAGCTTGGAACATTCTGTGATTCAATGACTCACCTTTGCCTAGACCTTTCAGACCATCCTAGCTAAGATCTTGCACACAAAGTAGCCGCTGAGAGCTGGCTTTATTTTATTAGAACAGGCTAACACCAGCACAAGCAACCAACTGCTCTCAATGCCCGACAAAACTGCTGAGCTGTGCAAGCAGGGAATATTGCTATGAGATACTACTGAAGGGCTAATTTTTACCTTCTGCTATTAGGAAAATACTGGTGTTTTGCTGCGAGAGGAGACGGACCTTGACATCTATTGACAGGATTCTATCTTAGGAGAAAAGATTTGTCTGCAGAAGAACAGAGAACAAAACTCTGTGCTCTCCTTTCTGTAGTCTCCCTGGTGCAGAAGGGCTAAAGCATTTGCTTGAGATTTTGTTCCTCTCTGGGGCCAAGGCTGATAGGAACGAGTGAATCTTAGTGAGAGATTTGTCACAGTTGTGAGGAGTTTGAAGTATCAAGGAGGAAAGTCGGAGAAAGAAATCCAACCATGTGTTTGGCTGTTCTGACAGCATTAGTGAGGAGGTATTTGGGAAGGTTTCACAGCCACTCTATAGAGAATGCAGTTTTGAGACCCTGCTCCTTCGGGTGATGGGGAAATTGTCTTGCTTTTTGAGAAATGATGAGAACATGATGTGGACACTGACTGTTACAGCTGATGCTTCTAGTATTTGCATTGGTGAGAAGGAATAGCCAAGAGTGTAAAGCTCTAAGTATCCCTCTTGTCACCCTCCTTCATTGCTGGTGATAGACTTTACACAGCCTGAGTTAAAGCTGTTCACAAACATAAAGTTTCCTGGCACTGGTGAAAAGGGGTTGATTTTCTTTGGACTTGAACTCCAAAAAGCCTTGCTTGTGTGAAAGATCAAGCCCCATACAAAAAAGTCCCCCAACACTGAACCAGCATTGGCTCCAGCTGCATAAAGATTAATGAATGGCACATAAAAGAAAGCACAAGCCAGCCCTTCAAACACTCACGATGCCAAACCGATGTTGAATTTGCTGCAGATATCGATGTGAGTTATTTCATGTGTTTGTTTTCCTTCTGCTTTGGGTTCCACGCTGTTGGCCAACAACCTTTCAAATACACTCATTCTCCTGAAGCATTTGCAGGGCATCTAATCATTTTTATCCTGTGGTTCCTTCAGGTGAGATTTTTGCTGTTGCGAGTCCAAAATGTTTTTGCTGAATTAACTGATTACTGCTTTAGGTTCCCAGAAGGATCATGGTATTTTTTAAAAAAATCAAGTGTCTCTGTAATATTCTCATTATTTTTGTTATTTTACTGGAAGGGACCTCCAGAGGTCACCTACTCCAACCTCCCTACACAAGCAGGGACATCTCTACCTAGGGCAGGTTGATCAGAGCCTCAGCAAGCCTGACCTTCAATGACTCCCCACGACCTCCCCAGGCAGCCCATTCCAGCCACCAACCACCCTCACATTGAAGAGTTTTTAATCTCCAGCCTAAATCTCTCCTTTCCCAGCTTGAACTCTGTGCTGGTGGACGTTATAAGGAATTAATTTGCTAAGATATTGGCAAGATATATACATAACATCCAAGTGACTGTCTCTTAAAGCCTTTAGAAAATCCTTCAGGGTGTTTCTGGTGTATTTTAACCCTATAAATATTGCTATAGGTAAGAACAGGTTTTGCTTAACACATGTGATCTAATTTCCAAGCAGCAAGAGTACAGAAACAAAGCACTTTGTGTTCCTGAAGTAGACATCACATTTATTTCAAAACTTGGAGGATATACCAGTTTATAGCTGTCAGCTTTTAAACTTCAAAGTGAACTGATAAAGTCAGGATTCCATGGGATCCACCTGCAGATAAATGCTGCTACTCTGATTATTTCCTTCTAGTTTCTCCCAGATGGTTGCAAACTTGTTGTTCATCAAAATTAAGGAACAACAGATATTAACCCCTGTAAAGTAACAACGTGGGTAGGAGCTGCTGGGTGTAGGGAAGACACAGTGCTTTGTAGCATGTAAAGAAACTCCATCAGCCTTCAATGGTCTCTTCAAGTAAGAACCCAGAGGTTTGGAACTAGACAAGAAGCCCTCTGAGGCTTCTCCAAGCTGTAGTAGAGCCTACGTGTCAGTGAACAGAGAGTAGGTCAAACACTTAGCATCATCATTATGTTTGGTTAATAAGGTGGGTAAGAGCTGTATTCCTGATGGGAACGGGGTATCCTCCATGTGGGAAAGTGAGAAATGAATTAGCTGCAATTCCTGTTTTGGAACTTGATTTTTTGCTTAAGAAACCATGAAAACAGACCCTGATCATCCAAATGTAGAAGTTCTGGGTTTCAGAGGAAGAATTGGAGAAAACACTGATTTCATTAGAGGCACACTGCCCACGGATTTCATGCTGTTAATCTCCCTAGAGGACCTGGGTACCGTATCCTGTGGCAGTAAAGTGACTCTAGAGCAGCATCAGTGACAGCCTTTTGCACAGCATGGTGATGGATGAACGATGTCAGTCTTTCTGCACTGTCACAGGAGCCCAACACTAAGTGCAGCTGCCAGTTTTAACTTTTGTGGATATGGTGAGGGCTGATGCTAAATCCCAGCCTCTCAGCACTCCTTAAAGGATGACAGAAATTGCATCTCTTCCTCTGTCACCTCTAGCTCACGCTTTACTGCCTCTGGGAGTCCAGAATCCCATTTGAGCAGGCTCTCTGCTCTTCCTTCTGTTCTGGTTGTCCCATGCCAAAGTAACTTCTGAGGACAATACTGTTTCCTCCTTCTGTTACTATTCCACTTCTTTGTAGAGTCTAACACTGGTTACAGCTCTTAAGCGAATACTCATGGAAATACTATCTCTACCCTGGGAGGGCTCCAGGTCATTTATTTAAGCACAGCCAGTATTAACTTGGCGGCTGTTTCAGCATCGTATTCTCTTTCCCTATAAACTGTGAGAATTAACAGCTCTGAATATTTAACAACTGATTTTCCACATCGCTGATGGTGGTCAGAAGGTCAGGACACCGTGGTGCCTTGATTAGTTTAGTGCATCCCCCCTTTTGTTGCCTGATCTGAATGACAATTCCAGGGTGAGTGCAGGGTTTTGTCACTGTCCCAGTACAGCAAATTATGGTCTTGTTATTTGTCCCATTGCTCATTTCTGTGAATGGAGAGCATTGATGGAAAAGCTGCTTGGTGAATAAGGATTAATTTGTGAAGGTAATGAACTTATTCTGGAGGGAATTGACTTGGAATTAATATTTTTTTCCCTGGTCATGAAAGCTTAATTCAGCTCTGAGCAGATGTTGAAATCCTTGCACCTAAGACAAAGGTACAGCTAGGTTTGCATGGATGAAGTTAAAAATGCTCTGTCTTTTGGTCTAATGTCCAGGTTATTCACCTTCTAGACTCGTAGGATCATAGAATCATTAGGGATTGGAAGGGACCTCAAAAGATCATCTAGTCCAGCTCCCCCTGCCTCAGCAAGATCACCTAGACTCATATTCTGTTTGCTCAATATATTGAATTAGAGAGTCAAACACCAGAACAAATAGGCAGTGCATGTGCACCCCAGGTCAGACTCCATTCATCAACTGCTTATCTGCAAGGCTGAAGATTCCTTCATATCTTTATCTGAAGATATCTAAACATACATATTGGCCAAAGCTGTGGCATAGTGTTGTGGAAGTCCTTATCTGGATTCCCACTCACCCCACCTGGGTCACCACCATCATCGTGGGTCAGAGACCCCAACCATACTTCAACCAAAAGCTCTCATCTAACACATCAGGCATGAGGGGAGAGTTTAACCAAGCCACTTATGGATCTGTGGGCAACGGAACAACCGACTCAGTTTGGACAAGAAAGGCCTCAGAACGTTTTAGTTCACTCCCCATGTCAGAAGAAACCAACCCACAAGGTAAAGGTACAGACACATGGAGTTTTGTCACATACCCTTACAGTTAACTGAAATAGGAAGGGTTTGAAACATCCATTGTAGACAGTTTCTGCTTCTCTCCCAAACCATGGCTATTTTCCGGCTTCAACCTCTCCATACTCATTAATCTTCATTTCCAAAGTCTCTCCACTTGAACACAGATAAATTAGTAGAGCTTGATGGTTCCTCCCACACATCTTCAAGGAGTGATAACCTTCTCAGTGGCAGTGACGCAGCTCTGAACAGACACCAACATTGAGAGGAGCGGAGGAGAAGCCAGAAGTCACTAAGAGGGGAGGAGGAGGGAGTGGGGGGCAGCCACTTTGGTTTTCAACTTTTTAAACCCAAACTTTAAACTTTTCTGCAGAAAACACTCAAATCCCAGATTCTGAAGCATTACAAGCTAAGAAGTTACCTGCATACCTTCAACGCTGGACTCTTTCAGATGGGTGAGTTTGGCAAACCTCTCAGCCACCCCCAGAGGAATCCCTCCATTGATTGTTTCGTGGCCAAACATTACCAGACCTCACCAAAATTAAACTGATTCCATTTGGTGACCTACGGGCTAAAGATATTTAGGGAAGGGATTGAAGTGATTGATAGTAATAGAGTAAGAGGTAGTGAGCAGAGGAGAATTAAAATGTCAATGATTAGTGTGTGTGTTGGAATTTCCTGAGTTGAAGTTTGAATTGGCCTTTCAATGGCTGAAATAGTTGGGTAGAGTTTAGATGAAAAGAAAACTCTCTAAATTTGCCCCGAATTTAGAAGAAATCATTTCTTGGTGAGGTCGCAGTGCGCGTTAATGGTTTTCTGGGGTTTTTCCTCTTGTTTCTGTGCTTTCCACAGTTCCTCATCTCCATTGGCAGGCAACAGGCTGCTAAAACACCTGATTGCATCGCTGCTTCTGGGGAAATCAGGTCAATTGCTTTTCTGTGTGCTGGAGAAACGCAAGGCAAGTTTTCACACCATGAAAACTCCTCCTGTGAGTCAATCCGTGTCTCAAGAGAGAGCCTGAGGACCCCCAGTTAATTCAATCCTATTGCTACCACCAGAATTTTTCCTTTTTATGTGATGTCTCCCATTGTAATCAGCTGCTCTGTAATCATTTGTTTCAAAGTTAAATGGATGTAGCACTATTTTTACCTATTTTTTTGTTTCCTTATGTATTTATTTATTTATTTGTCTTTGTTCTTGTCTCATTCCAAACACCAGACCTAACTGATCACAGAATCACAGAATTACTGAGGCTGAAAAAGCCCTCTGAGCTCATCCAGCCCAGCCCAGGACTTAACATCACCCCATCAGCCAGACCAGGGCACTAAGGGCTACAACCAGGCTGTCCTTCAACACCTCCAGACACGGGGACTCCCCCACTGCCCTGGGCAGTCCAGTCCAGGCTCTGAGCACCCTTTCCATGAGGAAGGGCTTCCTAACATCCAACCTAACCCTCTCCTGGCAGCTTCAGTCTCTATCCTCTCTTCCTGATGCTTGTTGCCTGGGAGAAGAGCCTGACTCCCCACCTGTCTACAACTTCCCTTCAGATAGTTGTAGACCCCACTTCCCATGGGTATTTACTTCTGTGAAGAGATGTGGGAGTTGCGAGCAGCAGATCCAAACTTCCAGCAAAGCACAAAGGTAACTGAGATGCACAGATGCATGTACAAGGTAAAACACTTGGCTTGCAAAAAACACTCCAGAAATCATCTATATTTTGACCACCCTGAGGCTCAGAGAAATCCCTTTCAGTGGAAAACAGGATGACAACAGGATTGAAGTGATTAGACCAATTCCAGTTCTGTAAAGATGGTTTCAAAACTAATATCCTGTATAGAGAAGGGTCTGACCTGGGTTTTTTTTTTATCATCTCAGTTTTACAAAGAGCTGGAATGTTTCTCCTCTGAAACTGCATTTAGTTTCTTCTGTAAATAATCCATGGACCCGAGAGGTGAGAAGCAAGAGGAGAATAAAAATACCAACCAAGGATAGAGCTGGAGACCAGAATCTTACAGTAAATTTAAGCCCAGAGCAGGGTCATGCGGCAAACACCCAAATACTGTGGGCACAGTATGAATCTCTTCCTTGAACGATTAACCCAGAGGACACAAGGATTTCTGTTGGCTCAGGTAAAATCAATATTATAACTTTAAATAAGAGCGAGTCACTGGAATGCAGATGTATTTTTTTAATATATATTTTATAACTCATATCTAAAACTCATATAACTATATATATTTTATATATAAATATATAGCTCAGATTAAAATATTAATTATACTATTAATAATATATTTTTATATGCATTTATATCCATTAAAATATGTCAATTATAAAAATATATGGTGTTATATATAATAATAATATACACTAAATAAAGAATATATAATGCTAATATATATACCTCTCTCTAGAGACTCTGAATCAAATCCAGGAGATAAAAAGAAAGAGAAATTGCCAACTTGTTTGCCTACTACCGGGTGGAATCCAAAGCGATCCCTGTTTGATCTGGGAAATGTGATCTTTCTCTTTAAGTTCATCCTTAAATTTTGACGCATAATTTGTTTTGATTGAGTTTCTTATGTTAATTAGTGAGGCTTGCACAATTAAAGACATCAAGAACATATAATTATGTTCCTTATAATTATACCCTAATTGTTTTTAGTGCGTTCAATGATCTAATAGATTTTTTCCTGTTTCAACAGCAGCGTTACAACCATCTCTGTGTTATGAAATAACTGGCAAACGTTCAGGAGGTACTTTCGAGCATTTCAAGTAAAGTTGTGATGGGTATTCATCGACTAATGAAATATTCATGCATTATATTTTTCTCTATTACAAGTGACTTTCACTGAAGCGCCTAATGCTTGGTTTGCTTAGACAGATAGAACATTCAATCAAACTAATGGAAACTGTGGAGTACCCGTTCTACTGGATATTATTAAATCAAATGCTCTTGATAAATATTGAGTCTCTGATGTTAAAAAGCATTTCTAGCATGATGCACGGATAGTAAAACAATACTCAGGCCCCTCATTAATAATGTTAATATTACAGCAGCCATCACATGGCAACTAATATGATTCCCCACGTGCATTAATGCCTTACAGCATAAAAACCCCACTTCCCATGTGTTAAGATTTTCCCTATTGTGTGTGAATTCACTCTCAAGGTAGAATAATTGGACAGGTTTGTGTCAGCAGCAAAGTACAGACACTTTTTCTGCTTAAAATGTAGTATTTCCTTTGAGTAGCATAACTTGCACTCACATCAATACAAAGAGATGGATTTTGATCATTTCATGGACAGGAAGCTAACGATGCTCTCACAAAGCAGTGGCCAAAGGCTTTTGCCAATGCCATGTATTGATGCTGTTTCTCCTACTTGTTCTTTGGATGCTGAATTTTGCTAAATGAAACTAAATTGATGAAATGTTTTCCAGCAATACTTTTCCTCGTGAGTTCTTTAGAGCAAGAAAAACCAGGGTGCAAATGTGAAGTGGTCGATGGAACGATGAATAGAGCATCCTTCATGCTAGGATTTTTATGAATCATATGACAGTTCAAAGCTTAATATTAAGCTTAGTTTTACCACTTCTGCGTGTATGACAGTTGTGACTCCATCACTGTAATGTAGCAGAGAATCATAGGATGGGTTAGGTTGGAAAAGGCCTTGAAGGTCATCAAGTCCAACTATGAACCCAACTGTCTCAAGGCCACCGCTAAACCCTGACCTTAAGCTCAGTTCTACACAACTTTGGATCCTTAGTTAACATGGCTTTTGAGTCAATTTCTTTTTAGATGACACTGTGTTGGCTTCATCCAAGATCTTTGTGAAGGCAGGGTAAGTGCTACCTCAGCAGGAAAACACTGGGAAAATCAGTAATGGGATTGCACACTCTGATATCAAAGAAAGGAGGGACCAGATGTGCATAAATATTTGACCATTGGTTTTGCCTGTTCCGAGTCACCCAGCAGACAAACACCTTTAGTCCCACTCTCTATAATGATGGACAGTTCACAAAATACTGTCCTTTCTCATCCTGTGCCATGAAGATACAAGGATGTCTGCCTTCATAGAAAGGTTTGTGATAAGGGGATGCTGTGTGTAGCCACGCTTGATAGTCTGAGATAGGATAATCCCAACGCAGTCAGAAATAAGGTCCAGAAGGATTCTAAGCCCTGCATGAATGAGCTTGTGAGAGTACCTAATACTGGAGTTAACCTGGATTGAGTAATCAGTATGTGGGAAGCTCCTTTGCCACCTATTGGGCTGCTAAAACAGTGAAAGAGCTTCAAAACCAGGACAGAAACTACTTCTTGTGGGCTAAATTCTGCCCCTTTTACACAGCGTTATTTGATTTCAAATACTACTGCACAATATTCAGCGAGGAGCTGAATAGTTCTTTTGAGATTGCTGTTTTCTCTTTTGATTTTTGATTTTTTGAACATTTAATTTTAGAAGGGCAAAGCATGGTGCTAGGAAAATTAGGAAATTTGTATAAAATTACGGAGCAGCAACGCTGTAGGGAAAATGTTTACTCGGCAGGCTTTTCTCTTTAGAACACAACTGCTTTAAAGCATCACATTAAATATTCCACTGTGTGTGTATTTAAAGAAAGCACAATATATGCGAGGAGGAGAAAAAAAGCACATGAAGTGCCTAAGGTGGGGCTGCTGGGGCTAAGCACTCCCCTAGCAGAATACTACAGCGGTGCCACAAAATCCTACGTAAGTGGTCAGAACACAAGTAAGAGCTGCCTGTGGGTAGTCCCAGCCTATTCACAAGCCCTTTTGAACAATTTTCCTACTTTAAAAAATACTGTTTTTGGCAAACATTTGATACTTGAAATACAAAATGCATGAATCACCTACTGGGATAGGCACAGTGTGAGGTTTATTGAATTTAGCTAAATGGTGAGTCATCTATCAATAGTCCTCATCGTGAACACACACTCGTAATAATTCCACACATTACAAACAAGAGTAGGTATGATTTGTCAAGATTTCATTTTAGGGGTTTTTTTTCAACTATTTCTGACTTGGAAGTTGGGGTTTTAATTTTTTTTACTCTTTTCATAGTGCTCTGTTTGGTGTTGGAAGGAATTGTTAACTTTTTAGGATCAAAAGAAAAGGCAGTTTGTTGTGGAGTCTCCTTCTCTGGAGATGTTCCAGACCCGCCTGGCTGTGTTCCTGTGTGACTTGGTCTGGGTGATCCTGCTGTGGCAGGGGGATTGGACTGGGTGATCTTTCGAGGTCCCTTCTGATCCCTAATCAGAATGATTCTATGATTCATTGACTCTATGATTCATCAGTTTAAGCAACAAAGACCAGAACTGCAAAGCCCATCGTGCTATAAAAAGTCTTAGAAACCTCCACACGAGGTTGAGTGAATACAAATTCTTCTTGTACAGCAACAGAGACTTATTCTGCTACCATCACACCCATTTCTGTCGAGATAAGGAGCTTTAAAATTTACAGGCAGGAGTTAATAAAGAGGGAGCTGCAAAGGATGAGCAATTTTCACTAGCCAGGAGCAGCACATGGGCATTTTGTAGTGGGATGTTTTGGGGGTGTAACTTGCCTTCTTTTAAAGGAGAAAACTAGTGTGTAGAAGAAAAAGAGCTAAAAAAATACCAGTGTCTAAAATAATCATAACTGTGGTCTGCTGGGGACAGGGAATAGCCTCTCTGCTACAGAAACCGTGAGCATTCAGGTGTAAAAGCACTGAGGAGCTTCCTAAATTCCTTATAGGAATGAAAGGAATTGGGGAGGGGGTGTTAGCCCCTTTTAATCCCTCATTTTACATCTCTCTTCCCACAAGGATCCTCTCCTGGATGTTTGTCGGGAGTGATTGCAGGAGCAGTGGGGGTCTGTCCCCGACAAACCGGTACCGGGATCAATTCCCTCCCGGAGTTACGCGTCCAGGAAGCGCCGCCAGATGGCGCCGTTGCACAAGCGACGTCAACGCGGAGCGGGACGAGGAGCCGCTTCACCCTGCCGTGACTCTTCCGCCACTTTAGCACCTTTTCTTTTGAAATTATTGGGGGTTTTCTCCCCAAATGACAGGCAGATTCTCACCGTGGAGGAGGGGTGGTGCGGGGATGAGGTTGGATGAGTTCAGTGCGACCGAAGCAACGGGCACTGGGGATTCATAAATAAGAAATGGAGGGAGGAAAATAGGGGGTTAAACCAAGCGCGAGGTGTCAGATGTAGTCACCAGGCTGGCATCTCTGCACGCACCATGGGTCACTTTGTTTGTGAGGTTCTTCTTGTTTCATTAAGTTTAATTTTTAAAAAATCGTGTAATTTATTGGGCTTTGTGTTCAAGATGTTGATAGCTAGCGCTTCGCTACAAGAAGGCTGTTGAGGGACTGGAGTGTGTCCAGAGAAGGAGAGCATGAAGATGGTGAAGAGTCTGCAGCACAGGATGGAGCGTCTGAAGGAACTGGGAAGTCTTAACCTGGAAATATGGAGGCTCAGGGGAGACCTTCTTGCTCCCAAAGGAGGCTGTAGTGAGGTGGGGTTGGCTATTTCTCTTAAAGAAAATGCAACTGGGCAAGAGGGAATGGCCTCACATTGGTCCAGCAGAGGTTTTGGCTACCAGGACAAGAGGAAAAATTTCTTCATTGAAGGGGTTGTCAAGCCCTGGGAGGGGCTGGGCTGCCCAAGGCTGTGGTGGAGAGCTTTGAAGGATGTAAAGATGTGGTGCTGAGGGACATTGGCTGGTGATGACCTGCCAATTGTGAGTTCATGATTGGAATCGATGATCTTAGGGATCTTTTCCAGCTCAAACTATTCCATGATTCTGTTATTGTGTGATTTCCTGCCCAGAACGTTACCGCTAAATTGCTAGTGGTTTATAGTTCAATTTGAACTCCTCAGAAGCAACTTCTGCTTTGAATACGAACCAAATAAATTTGCCTGTGGACTTTTAAGTTCCTTTTTTAAAAGATAAATAATTCTTGGAGTGAAAGAAGAGGCTAGTAGAATGGCTTGTATCTCCATAGAAATACCTGTGCAATCATATGGCTGAGAAACTCAAGCAAACACCTCCCTGATGAGGAAAGGCTGAGGGAGCTGGGCCTCTTGAGCTTGGAGAAGAGGAGGCTGAGGGGGGACCTCATTCATGTCTATAAATATGTGAGGGGTGGGTGTCAGGAGGATGGAGCCAGGCTCTTCTCAAGGGCATCTGGTGATAGGACAAGGGGCAGTGGGTGCGAGCTGGAACAGAGGAGGTTCCACCTCAATCTCAGCAGGAACTTCTTCCCAGGGAGGGTACTGAAGCATTGGACTAGGGTGCCCAAGGGGTTGTGGAGTCTCCTTCTCTGGAGACCTTCAAGCCCCGCCTGGATGTGTTCCTGTGCCACTTGATCTAGCTGATCCTGCTGTGACAGGGGGATTGGACTAGGTGATCTTTCAAGGTCCCTTCCAATCCCTAGTGATTCTATGACTCAATGAAACACAGTAAGGCTTTACTCAGGGTTGTAAGAGTTACTCTTTGTGTTATTTCATGCTGGTTATGAGTTGCACTGAAGCAATGCTTTAGGAAAAATGTTTTCTGCTCGATCTTGGGAAACGGCTCAGTCAAAACCTAAAATACAAAGAACGTGGTGTTAAAGGTCTCTGGTTAACCTGGATGGACTGATGTCAGTAATTAGAATCCTAGCTGACAGAAGTGTGGGAAACAGGAGAGGACAGACCTGGGAACATTTAAGGAAACCATGGCAACAAATGGCTCTGTGGCTCTACACAGGTAAGAAATGCATGAAATGTATTCATGAGAGAAAGAGGCTTAGCAAGAGAAAACTCTGCAGCCACGGGGAACCTGGGAAGCAGGTAATGTCTAACAGATAAAACCAACAGAAAAAAAACATCTCCCTTTAGGCTGTTACCAAGAAAACTTCACAAACCTTCTCTTTCCCAGTCAAGGTTTATAAATTCAGTGTCTCTGATGTCTCTTTGATAGTTGTGAGGCAGAGCTAAGAGGGGAGGTAGTGCTAACACTCCATCCCTTCGGAGATCTATGGGATGAGTCTAGAGGGTAAATTATACTGGGGTTTATTTGAGAATCAAGTGATTGATTGATTGATTGATCCTCCTGGAGAACATATCCATTCTGAAGAAATCCTACAGTGATATGAGGCTGGTGGATCCCTGGAACAGGCTGCCTAGAGAGGTGGTTGAGGCCCCATCCCTGGAGCCAGTCAAGGTCAGGCTGGATGGGGCTCTGGGCAATCTGGGCTGGTGAGTGATGGCCCTGCTTGTTGCGGGGGGGTTGGATTAGGTGATCCTTAGAGGACCCTGCCAAACCTATGATTCCATGGTTCTGATTCTATGATCCCTTGAGCTTCAGCATTAGCTGTGCTTAAGGGAACTTCATAGTTCACTGGTCTTAAAAATTTGCCAACAGTGATTTAAATCCGAGCATTCATGGCCTCGAGGCATAGATTTGAGGTTGTCTGGTCGGAGTTGCTTTTGGATTCAATTTTTTGAGGAATTTTATCTTTGCATACTTGTCAGTGAAGATCCATAGGCACTTACATGCTTTGTGCATAAGAAATCAGACTTCTGAATAGCAGGGTCTCTCGAGAATATGTATATAATCCCTGACTTTCATGCCTCCATGTGAGGATCTAAAGAATTAATGGCTCTTCCACAGCGCTTTTAAGATGCAACCCAGTGACTGCTCAACTCATCCTTTATGAGAACTTTGAAAGCAGTAAAACCTTTTTACAAAGGTGTGAAGAGCCTTTTCCCTTTCTTTATTCGAAATGGATTTTTTTAAGGCTATATCTGACAGCCTAGTGCAGTAGGATTCAGTGTTTCACATCCCTGACAGCTTCTACGCCAAATTCTGAACCTTTGGTCTGTCCTCCATGGAGAAAATCAGACCCCAGCGCAGTGTTCAGCATGTGTGTCTTCTATCTCAGAATGAAAACATTCAGGTATTATTGACATAACGATCCTTATCATTAATAACCTCTGGATTGTTCAAATGTTATTCTAGTGACTGTGCTGTTAATGTCAGATCAGCGTCTAAGCTGATGATGTTGAAGTCTCCACGAGGGACCCTCTGATGGAAAATGAATATGGGTCCAAAAATCTTTGTGGTATTCCTCTAAAAGAGGACTAGGAACATCATGTTGCTCTGAAGATAAAGACTCACTGCCCTCTCTTTCTCTTTGCATGGAGGAATAGTGTAGCCAGCAGGACTAGGGACATTAATTTCCCCCTGTGCTGGGCACTGGGGAGACTTCACCTCCAGCACTGGGGGCAGTTCTGCTCCACTCACCTCAAAAAGCTGGAGCTGGAGTGGGTCAAGAGAAGCAATGGGGCTGGGGAAGGGACTAGAGGGAAAGTCTGATGAGGAGTGGCTGAGGCAGCAGGGGTTGTTCAGTCTGGAGGAGACTCAGGAGGGACCTTCTCCCTCTCTCCAACTCCCTGAAGGGAAGTTGTAGTCAGGTGGGGCTCTTCTCCCAGGCAACCACTGCCAGGATGAGAGGGAAGGGTGTGAAGCTGTTAAGGGAGAGTTAGGTTGGATGTTAGGAAGTCCTTCCTCATGGAAAGGGTGCTCAGAGTCTGGACTGGACTGCCCAGGGCAGTGGGGGAGTCTCCATCTCTGGAGGTGTTGAAGGACAGCCTGGCTGCAGCTCATAGTGCCCTGGTCTGGCTGATGGGGTGATGTTAGGTCCTGGGCTGGGCTGGATGATCTGAGAGGTCTTTTCCAGCCTCAATGAGGCTGTGATTGTGTGATAATTCTGTAAAACACACACTGTGTTAAAGACGTTTCTTACCTTAGCTTTCCTGTAGCAGAATCTCAGGCATCAGATGTTAGAGACGTAATTTATTCAGATGGGATAGTGGAAAAACAGCTTGAGATTGGAGCCTCCAGAGAAGGACTCTCCATGAGGAAAACTCTGGGTAATTATACTCTTCCATTCTGAGTTCCCCTCCCCTTTGGTCCAACTGTAATATTTGGATCTGGAGCCTTGCTCCTCACTAGATGCTTTCCCTGTCTCCAGGCCAGTCATTCTTTTTTATCTTGAGGATGCAGCTTTTGGTGACCAATGTAATTACCTTGTTTTCCACAGGATGCAGCTTCCCCAGACAGACACTGTGAGCTTGTTTTTCACAGGATTCACTGCATTCACTGTCTCCCTTCACCTAACTAAAAGTCAATCCTCACAGCCTGGGGCTTTTGCAAGCCTTTCTGTCAATGCTGAACTGTGGATTCTGCTTGAGTTACAGCACACTGCCAGGGGAAGGATGTGGAGGGAACCCCAGTACTAATTCAAGCATTGCTGTCCATACTGATAAAGCAACTAAGTGTTGCAAACAGGAGCTTGCAAACAGGATTTGACGCATGGTCCAACAATATCCTCTACAGGGAATCAGCAGTTAACCCTGATGCTTATGGCAGTTGCATCACCTCATAAGCTCCCCCCCAAATGTTTATAGTGATTTCAGCTGGAAAAAATTTCCCTCCTTCTTTGTAGAGAGGAACACTGAGGACAGAACCACTCCACTGCTGTAGGGATATTCTGGCTCCCAAGGATTCCTAACTATTCCTGTGCACCAAGGAAGTGATCCTACAGTCCATCAGCATCTTCAGCCAGGTGACCAAGCAGCATCCTCCTTTGGGTGAGCTGTGTGTGTCAGTCACGTGCAGTGAGATCTACTCTGGTACAATCTTGGTGTAATCATTCATCTTGCAGTGATGCTTTGAGATGCTGCAGCCAGTCTAGACACCCACCCACCCACCAGGAGCTTCCGGTACAACAGCAGAGACCCTCAAGGAACACAAGTCCTGGAAAGAGCCTGTTATTCTACAAGGCTGTTAGAGTGCAATGGATACTTGTGAGCTGGGGCGGCTGCTGAGTCATCTACTGGTCTCCAGAGCTTCACACCAGCTGCCTCTGGAGTGCATATTCAACATTTAGGAACTGAAAGGGAGAGAAGAAATGGGTTGCAATGTCAATGGGTTGCAGTTGTGCCTGCGGAGCCCGCTCACTTGCCAGAAATGCTGTGGGGTGATCAGAAACGTGGCCTGAGCCCACGGAAAATGCAGGTGAAGCAATTGAAACCTTGGGAAGAAGAAAACAAGCTTAAACAAGCTAAAGGCTGGAAAACCACAGGGAAAAGAAAACATCAGTTCTTGACGCTGGATTCTAATCTGAATAAAAAGAGAGTTCAAGGCTGGCTACAAAGGATCAAAGGGATCAGATGAGTAACTGGCAAGAATGAAAATGAGGATTAGAAGTGGCAGACGGGAACCTGAACTGGAAAGCAAACCAAAGCTTTCTGCTGCTGAAGAGGGTTGGCAGAGAGGATCAAACCATCCTGGAGAACAGAAGCTTAAGGCACAATGAAGATGGAATTATGTTTGCAAACCCCAGGTTGTGCTGAAGGAGGCCAATTGCCCGAAAGCAAACCTGAAGTGCCCGTCCCTGCTACTTGGCTCTCCTGGGGAGGATTTCTGATGGTGTGAGGTTTGGTTTGTACACAGCTTTGAAACTTAGGTGATGAACTAGATGCTAAATTTCCATGGAAATGAAATTATTTAAATTATAGAATCATTAGGGAACAGAAGGGACCTTGAAAGATCATCCAGTCCTGTCCCCCTGCCACAGCAGGATCACCCAGACCAAGTCACACAGGAACACATCCAGACGGGTCTGGAATGTCTCCTGAAAGGAGGCTCCACAACCCCCCTGGGCAGCCTGTTCCAATGCCTGTGTTAGAAGCAATTCCATCTGCTACAGGTACACTATCTCCATGGGGGCTGCTGGGATGTAAGAGATTTAAAATTGGGGCAGCAAAGCCAAGTGGGCATAAACTCCATGGGCCCATGGAGGTGTTTGCAAAGTGTTTGAATTTGGGCTTTCTTCAGCTTGGAGCCCACCTGTGGGCTTTGTTGCCCATCAGCCCTACCTCCTGGTCGCTGAGTGTGGACAGCTCTGTGCTGTGCTGTGCTCTGCAGCACTGCTGGGCTCCTTGGAGCTCTTTGCAAGTGCTAGTGGGTGCCTCATCTTTCTGGTGTCGTCTCCTCAGGCTTTCTGGGATCTCATAAGAAGCTTCCACTGCTAGCTGGGGTCACAAATAAGCAGAAGAATGTGCTGCTGGTAGGGACAGCAAGGGGGGAAGTCCAGAGATCCCAGCATAGGCTGGAGATCGTGGAAACACAGTAATGTCATCAGAGGGCTGTCATCTCTGGTTTCATCAGTACCTGGGCTTGCACATACCCATTTCCCTGCAGAAGTGACTACATCCTCAGATACCATTGTAGTCATCTGAGAATCAGAGGTCTTTCTACAGAGAGAAACCTGAGTTTGATGTTCTCTGATGCCTCAAGCACAGCTTCAGTGCTTGCTGCAGGATTTTAGGGCTTTCCTTGGTCCCAGCAGTGGGACCTAGTTTGTTGGTGCTTCCTTCTGCATCTGGCACGTGCTGGTGGGGAGAGCTGAGCTCAGATACTGCTTCACACTTGGGTTGCCTGCTGTTGATGGGGTGGCCTTTTGAGGCTCATTGCACATCAGGAATTCAGAGAAACTTCTCTATAAATTGTCCTGATGACTGAATTAGCTCCCTGCTTTTTACTGTGGGAGAGAGGTGGATGGATAACAAGGGGGACAGAAAATTACCTTTTTCTTATCCTTTGATCTGGTCCTGAGTACAGCTTGGCTGTCACTGCGCGATGAAACTGGGGTTGGCATTGATTGATTGCAAGTTATTACCTGATCTTTCTGTACAAAAAATTTACAGAGGCAGGCAGGGAGGGGATGGGAAAAAGAGAGGCTGTTCCTTGGGCAGTCTGTTTTATATTTAAAGTACCTTTACACACAGGTAATTCAGGCTGCTCCCTGAATTCTGCAGTCAGATGCAAATACGAATCAGTATGAACAACCAGAGTGAGTGGAAAGGAATATTGTGTGCAAGGCTGGTGGCCTGAAACAGGCTCTCAATGTCAGATAAGATCAATCAATCAATCAGTTATGATTGATTTTGGTTTTCCTTTTCATAATTAAGTGCTTGATTTAAAAATGCTTGGGTCTTGGTAATTCTGAACCTGTCAAAACCCAAAGCAGTAGTTTCAGGTGCTGTCTTTTTGGTGATGGAAGTTGTTGGGGCTGAAGTTGAACAGAATTTCACACTAACTATAGATATATAGTTTCTGTTTGACTGAAATCTTAACTTGCTACCAAAATGATGCATCCTTCAACACCTTCAGGGGTGGGGACTCCACCACCTACCTGGGCAGTCCATTCCAGGCTCTGAGCACACTTTCCATGAGGAAGGGCTTCCTAACATCCAGCCTAACCCTCCCCTGGCAGCTTCAGGCCCTGCATTCACATCCTGGCAGTGGTTGCCTGGGAGAAAAGCCTGACCCCCACCTGTCTACAACCTCTCTTCAGGGAGTTGTAGAGAGGGAGAAGGTCTCCCCTTAGTCTCCTCCAGCTCCCTCACCCTCTCTTCATCAGCCTTTCCCACCATTCCCTTCCCTAGCTTCTCTGATCCTCTGGACCCACTCCAGCACCTCAGTATCCCTCGTTCTCAGTGATGAGTGACAACACAAGTCACAGGGGCAACATTCCCAAAATCTAAATTTTCTCTCTTTGTTCAAAATTGTTTAACTATATTTTCCTTTATTTTTCCCATAGAAATTGGAAAAAAAATTCCAGGGAAAGTGCATTTACCTAAGTTGTTTTTCTCATCTCATTATTCCACTGGATCACAGAATCATAGAATCATTAGGGATCAGCAGGGACCTTGAAAGTTCACTTAGTCCAATCCCCCTGCCACAGCAGCATCACCTAGACCAAGTTGCACAGGAACACAGCCAGGTGGGTCTGGAACATCTCCAGAGAAGGAGACTCCCCAACCCCCCTGGGCAGCCCGTTCCAATGCTCTGGTACCCTCACTAGGAAGAAGTTCCTGCTGAGATTTATATGGAAGCTCCTATGTTCCTCCTCCCCTCCCAGCCTCTACCAAGCTTTTCTGTATTTCTTCCCTGTTTTGCCATTAAAAGGCAGGGAAATGGGTGGAAATGCTGTCAGAAGGTGCTGGTGTGCTCTGCTCTGAGTGCACGCTGCTGCTGCTGCTGGGTGTACATCACCTGGGAGCTGGGGAACCAGCAAGTCTTTTTGTGCCAGCGGGGTGCTGCAGCTGGGACCAGCAGGTAGCACTCAACAAGCACAGGGTTCTGCAACACATGAGCAGCTCTCTGACAGAGCCACATCGAACTGTAGACACATTTTGGAGCATTTAGGTTTTATTCAGAGGCTGGTTGTGCCTTTGTCTTGACCTCCTGTGTTTTGAGTGATTCTGGTGTGTGTGTGGACACGCCGTACTACCCCAAGTAAAGTATTTGTAGCATGGGAAGGGATAAACTTCCAGTTCATGTGGTGATGTGTGGAAAGAATTTTGTTCAGATGGTTTAGTTGACCTATAAACCCAATAGTGACAGGAGAAGGCTAAGGAAGAAGTGTTTGTGGGCAAACAGAGCTGTACAGGCATGAATGTTTGTTTCATGGAGAGCTGCCTGGTGGAAAAGGGCCTGGGGATGTTGTTGAGAGGTGACTGAACAGAAGCCAGCAGGATGCTCAGGTGGCCAAGAAGGCCAACAGCATCCTGGCCTGGATCAGGAGCAGTGTAACCAGCAGGAGTAAGGAGGTGATGGTACCCCTGCACTCTGCACTTGTATGACCGCCCCTTGAGTACTGGGTCCAGTTTTGGGC
>VZRI01006840.1:175805-187251 GCA_013397515.1 Upupa epops
TAAAAAACTAATAGAACACTTGAGGCCATGGTCTAGGGGTTGGGAAGATGTTGGGATGAGAGCTGGGCTTGGTGATCCTGGAGGTCCTGGAGGATTTTATGATTCTATCTGAATAGAGCATTAAGACTGGGTTGGGATTTTTGTGTTTGGAGGGATTTTTCCTGCAGAGATTTCCTCTGAGCCCTTGGCTGAGTGACTCTGAGGTTTTCTGGAAGGAAATTAAGCTTTGCATTTGCTGCTTGGATTACAGACTCACCGGGGAAATGGAGCTTCTCCCCTGACACCTTTGTGCAGCTCTGCAGTCTGTAGAAATTAATGTGTTCTTAATTAGCGCTCAGATATGGCTGTAATACAAATAACAATAATAATAATAATTAATTAGGCATTTAATCATCATCAGTATTTACACAACATTGCCAGCTTTGCACACAAATGTCTTATCCAAATATTTAGAGGGAGATTTCCCACGTATTCTTATCACAGCAGTGCTGCAGCTTTTCATAAGGGAGAAGCAGTACTTAGCTCTTTCCATATTTATATTTCTTTTTATATTTGTTTATATATTTAGCTCTTCTCCCAAATTGCTAATGATAGGATGAGGGGACCACCTCCTTCTCATCATCTCCCTGAAGGGAGGTTGTAGTCAGGTGGGGAACTAGCACCAGGATAAGAGGGCAGGACCTGAAGCTGCCAGAGGAGGGTTCAGTTAGAAAGGGTGATCAGACACTAGAATGGACTGTCCAGGGGGTAAGGGAATCCCTAACCCTGGAGGTGTTGAAAGACAGATGGGATGTGGCACTTAGTGCCATGGTCTAGTTGAAGTGATGAAGTTAGGTCACAGACTGTACTTGATAGACCTCTTAGAGGTCTTCCCCAGCCTCAATAATTCTGTGGTTCCATGATTTTATTACTCAGGATAGTGGAACAGTGTCTCCCCCAGCAAACCCATTAATCATCCTCCACTCCACGCATGTATTTTTGTCTTCTCTGCAGACTAAACCAATTTCTAGAACTTCAGCAAACTTGGGCAATAACATTTTTCCTCTTCAAACCTTCAAACCAAATTGTTGCAGGAGCATTGCACACATTCTTGGAAATGTATGTGCTCTCCAAGTGAAGGAGCCGCTCAGTGCCTCTAGGTGATCTTGCTTTATCACAGCATTTCAGCCAAAGTAAGTGTTCTTTTCAGTCTCTTAGGGTAAGGAGCAAATAATATGGGATCTGCAATCGTGTGAACAAGTACAAAGGACAAGAGGACATTCATTTTAGACTGTTTATTAAACAAACTTCTTTTTGCTGCTTAAGCATCTCACCTAGCTTGATAGACCGGCTATTCATCCTACCCCAGAGGTGCTTCTGGGGCTACATCTTCCTGTCTGTATTTTCACTGTGCCAGAGCATCTTTTCACCTCATCTGACTTCCGAAGCCCCTCATAGTAGCTGGGCAACATCACCAGTTGCTGTGATGGGTTGGCTTTTTCTCTTCCTCAAATTTTCTGAAAGAAAGATGCTGCTGTGCTTCTTAACATCTATGTCTTACCTTGCCCAGACAGCTCTTCTTGTTAGGATTTCTTGCAAGCAATGGTAAAATTTCCTGAGCTGTGTGTCTTGAAAAATACCCTTTTTTAGACCTAATCACTGTGGTGTAGGCTTCATTAGAAGATGAATCATGACTCAAGGCACACTGCTATGAATACACACAGATACACAAATCATTAAGGGTTGGAAGGGACCTCTTAGAGGTCATAGAGTCCAATCCTCTTGCTTGAGCATGATCATAAAACCCAGGGCAGGTCACACAGGGACACATCTAGAGCGATCTTGAAAGTCTTCAGAGAAGAAGATTCCACAACCTCCCTGGGTGGCCTGATCTGTGCTCTGTCACCCTTACAGTAAAGGGTTTGAAGTAGAACTGACTCTGCTGCAGCTTACAAGCAGTGCCCCTTGTCCTATCACAGGGTGCAAGAGAAAAGAGATTGTCTCTTTCTTCTTGACACCCAGCCCTCATGGATTTATACACAGTAATTAAATCCTCTTGTAGTCTTCTCCTGTCTCTACTAAGAAGCCCCAGGTCTCTCCATTTTGCCTCATAAGACAGGTGCTTCAATCCCCTGATCATCCTCGTGGCCCTCCATTGAACTCTCTCAATCAGAGTTCTGTTCCTCTTGAATTGGAGCCCAGAACTGGACACAATACTCCAGATGTGGTCTCACTAGGGCAGAGTAGAGGAGGAGGAGAACCTCCCTTGATCTGTTGGACACACTTGGGGTAAGGAACAATGCTGAGCTGTTAATTAAGCGAGGATGAATCGGAGATGTGTTCTCAAGAGGTCTCTGCTCCATATTCCACTTGGACAACAACCAGGTCTGTGGCATTGATGGAGATGGGTTCCAAAGAGCTTCTCTTTGTCAAGTTGTTTGGCATGCTGCTTCTCTTGTTGTCATCTGAATAGAAAATGCAGCCAGGCTCCTTTATGGAAGCAAACAATGAGATGAGAGGTGTCTGTGCCCAAAGAAAAGAGAAATAGTCATTTTAAAAGTCTAAGGAGGTGATTTTTGGGGAGGGGGCAAGGCGGGGGCATTGCCATTGGTTGGTAGCACAGAGCAAGGGTGGTGGTGGAACAGATGAAGGTAGGTATGGCTTTTCCACTGGCACAGTCAGCAGTGGTTTTACCACATCAATTGTTTTCAGTGTGAATCTGTTAACTAAATGGTTTACCTAGGGTTGGTCTGACTCTAAGTAGATGGTTTGTTTCTTGTTGGTTTGATAAAACATAAACCTAAATTTCCGTGGCAGTCAATTGCCTTTTGGAGTAGATCTTGGAATTATAGGATCATTATGGCTGGAAGAGACCTCCAAGGTCATCAAGTCTGTTAACCCAACGCCACCATGCTCACTAAACCATGTTCAAGTCCCTACTAGCTCTCTATCACATCAGCTTGCTGGTCTGTAACAGCAAGCTCTGCTGCGGTCTGAGACCTTTCCATTTCCCCATTTCATGAAGTATTTCCTCCAGCTCCTTTCATTAAAACCTGTAGCTGTTTCTGATGCTGCTGCTTTAAGCGTTTCCAGCTACTGCCAGGGCATCTCCAGAACGATCTCGGTGATGATGTGGTGTGAGCCTTTGCTCTGGGGAGGCAGGTGGAGTTAAATCAGATCTTTTGTGGTGTTCGGGTTGAAGATTTTGTTGTTTTGATGGGTTTAATATGCTCGGCAGCTGATGAAAAAGCTGTAAGCAATTAAAACCTGATTCTTTTACAACCTCTTGTGTGTCTATTAATATTAAGTTCCTATTTCAGATTGAGGTGAAAAGAACTTTGCGATGAAGTTCAGGTTCTGCACTCTTTGCTGTAAAGTGGGCTTTGCTTTTCCTAATGACATTGCCAGTCACTCTTTATAGTCTGGAGTGATTTGTTTGTTCAGAAATGAACTAAAGATTGTGACATCTCAGGTTCTTTTTCCCTAGGACTTTGAGCTGAGAAAAATCCATTTACAAGTAAGAGTCAGCCTAGCTTTATCCATCACATCAGAGCTGATCCCAGAGGTGATCATTTGGGAAAGGCTTTCAACAGCAGCAGAACCGGAAATGATTTGGAAAAACCTTACAGAAAAAAGAAGGCAGACTTCATTCTGAGAGGTGTTAATGGGAGTGTTGGGTCACGGACGTGAGAGGTGGATACTCCTATCGAGAGCTGTGTCCAGCTTTGCACTGGGTGCTGCCAGAACAAAGCAGGTCACTGCAGAGAGAGACCACGGAGATGCTAAAGAAGTCATGTTTGCTAAACTGCATGGAAAACATGATGTGTCTGACCAGTTTATGCTAAATGAAGGGAAGCACAAAAGGGAACAAGGCACAGTTCTTTCAGCCTGTCACAGATGGTTCTGAAGAGGATGACAATCAGTTATTCTTTCTGTCTGCTACAGGGAGGACACGGAATTTAATGGGTTTTCTTCAAACAAGTCAGCAATCCACACAAACCCAAAAGGCTGAGGCATAACCAGAACACTAATTGCAATTGATTTACCTTCTTGTTCAGCTTCTGTGTATTGTGTCAATCACGTTGCTTCCTGGTCTTCCTGCTTAATCTCCCTCACATTTGTAACAACCTGTTTTATTCATAATTTCATTAATCATTTGTATTGTTACTCAGGAATACGAGTGTTTGTTCTCTCCCAAGACATGTTGGACAGTTTGCTTAGACTCCTGTGGATAACGGTGCCATCACTTCCATTGCAGGGGGGACTCTCACGGAGCTACTCGAAATGTGAGGTGGGTGATGGTTTGAACCACTTCAGCCAGAGCATCACGGCACCATTGTTCCTACTCCTTGGACTCACGTGAGCAGAGGTGGGTCTTGACACCTTGCTGTGCAGAGCAGGTTTGTTTGGTCAAGATAAGGTGCCTGGAAAGGTTTGGGTTATGCAAGTAGCCCCCAGGCCAGTGAGGTGCTCTCAGTATTAGCTGCTGGCCAGGAATGATCTTTATTTTGGGGTTTGGCACCTGAAGATTTGTATTGGGATCTGGACCCTGTCATAAGCTGGATCCTAAATATTGAGTGGTGAGAGATTTGATGAGGAAATAGCTGTTATAAAATCACAGATGATGCTTCTGGGGATATCTGTGAGAGGAGGCTGTAAGTATTTATACCAAGAGTAAGATTTTATGTGCCTTTGTATTTTAGTAGGGGATCTGCTGTATTTAACATTTCACATTCTGCATGGTGATTCAGTGCATTACACCCGTCTTAATTAACACGTAGAAAAGAGGAACACTTCATTCCCAAAATGAACAGGGGAAAATTGAATTACAGCTGGTACTCTAGCTCAGTTATTCAACTTTCTTCGAGATTATTAGTTCCATGCCACCAGGCTGAACACAGGCTGTGCAGATAAGACTGAACATTAAAGAATTCTGTTTAAACAACTAGTATTTTAACAAAAAAAACCCCAAACCACTGGAAAGAGAGCTGCACGCAGCATAGCCCCCCTGGAACAAAACGACTCCATTCATGGAAATGAGTGACTTATAATTTGCTCCAGTGAAGCCAGGTTTTATCTGCTATTTCACCTCACATTATCTCATAATATGAAAATAAGTTTCTGCTACCTATATAACCAGAGTATTAGAGCACAAGATAATCTCCCCTGCAAAACGGCAGGCTTTTGTTCCAAAGGTCCAACATTCATAGGTTTTATCTGCCTGATCATCTCTTTTCCCCTCTCTGATGAATGCAAACTGTTTGGGTAATTTGCTTTGACCAGATCTGTGTCTGTGAGATCTTAAGTGGAACAACTATTTGCATACTTAAGAATGCTGAGAACAGAGAGTGGCATTATAGTTTGGGATTTGGGAAGGGGGGAGGGTTTATCCTCTGTATTGGGCCAAGAGAGACACTTTACATTTATACGTGGTGATTACCATTCCTAATTTTTATAATTAAACAGCCTTGTGAAAAATTTAACATGGAAAATGGAGGCTGCCAGCCTGAGCTTCCTTGCTGTTTGCTGCCTTTGTTTTGAACACAGCGGCTCATCAGTGCTTGGGGATCTGTTTCTTTCTGACTCCCCCACCCTGACTTTTGTTCAAAGTTCTTTCGGAAAGGATTTTCTTTCCAAACCAGGTAGAAATGGTAGAGAAATTCACTGCAAGCGATATGCGAGGATGCTGAGGCGTTGCTTCCATTTGATTTTCTAAATTACTCATAGAAATTAAAGTGTCTCACACACAGACACTCAAAAATTGTAATAGGATGGAAATTGCAGCTGACCTTGTGTCATTTGTTTTTTGGTTGACAATGGCAGCGCCGCTAAAGAAATCCATGGAAAATGAGCGTCCTCCTTTCGCCTAGGAAAAGTTTTATTAAGAAAAAAAATAAATCCAAACAAGAACGTGCTATTAGCAATTAATTTTTTTAATTTCTATGTAATCATCCAAGTGCAATTCAGGGGCTGAAAGAGCAGCGGTGTTAATTGGAAGTATTCTCTCCGCAAAAAACTCCGAAGCAAAGAGTGTTCAACTCAAACTGGAATGGCCAGGGTGTTGTTTACTGATAATAATCACAAACATTTCATTACCGTGGTTGACCCCGGTGGTTGGTAAAATGGAAAACTGATGATTAATAATGTAGAACATTTTTTTTCCTTAATGTTCAACCAAAGATATTGCTGCTGCCAGCAAGAGCAGAAACACATGCGTTAGCTTCCACTAACAGATTCCCACCTTTTCCTGAGGGCTGCAGAGGTCTTTCAAGAGTAGGGGAATAAAATTCCTATTTCTTTCTGCCTGCTGTGATTGTGTTCTGGAATATTTACCAACAAAGATCTTTTAAGTAAGGCTTAGAATTTGTGTTGCTAATCTTACTCAAGGAGCAAGATGCTGTAGCTCTGGGAATTCTCCTTCAGGACGTTTCAAAGCAACTGCTGCATTATCACAGTTCAGATTAGAATGACTTTTAGTTCAAAACTCCTAGAGTAATTCCATGATATAGGAAGATTTTGTCACTCGTTCAAATCGCCAGTCATGCAGCATGCGTTACCCCATGCGTGGCTTTATGATGTTGAGAATTTTACAGGTATTAAGTGTTGCAGTCCTTTGATTTGGTGAATTTTCAGGCACGTTAATTTTTTCCTGTTGCCCAGACCCAAAGGAAATCAATTTCTTTGCTGGTCCTATAAAACAGCAGTGGCTGTGTCAGGGAAAACCCCTCGATCTTATGTCCAGACGCTTTATAATTTATATCTTTTATTTTTGAACTGTGGTAGAAGAGCAGCCGGTGGGCAGAGAAACCTCCTGGCTTCAAATCTGCGCTTCATGCGAATGTAAAGTTATACAAATGGATTTTAAGTTTGATAAGGAAAATTGATTGGAGATTGTACATTGTGAATACATTAGGTTTATGAAGACAAAACACGGATGAAGTGCAATTACTGCTAGTGTTGCTATATTAGTATGAATGTTAATAGCATGTTTGTTTTTGAAATGGGTTATGCATTCTGGTAAATGTCTGCTTGAATCTAGTCATCTGTGTATCACTTGTCTAAGTACTCTCATTTAAGATGCCATATCCCTTCTTGTAGCAATAAAGGGGTAAAGCAACATTAATATTAAATAATTAGAAAAACAAAAGGGGAATGATTAAACATATTTACATAATTGAAATAACACTGAGTCGCAGTGGGAAATCGGGACAATGTTGTCTCCTTTCAAAGTAATTCATAATTCAGATTTTTAATTATGGCATATTCATTCATTTAAAGATGATTCTGGATGAGAGGGCCACTAATGAAATACAATCATTAGCATCTAAACAAAGTAATTTAGAAAGTCTCCTTTCGGGGAAAAGATTTCTAGAACATCATCAATCACACAAGATATGCAAAAACAAGCAATTAAACCACACACAAGAACTACAACAACCTTATATATTAGTAATGTACACATGAAAACATAACTGATTACAATGATTAGAGTAGGGTAGTGTGGTTAATTTGTATGTTATGTAGCAATTTCATGGAAGAATGTACCAGGACAGCCGCATCACACAACAAATGAACGCCACCTCATTGATCTGTGCTTTAACCGTATTAACGTCCCTGTTGTCTGTGCCAAGGTATCAATAAAAAAAATCCAGTAAGACGAAGCTGGAACTGTGTCCTTCAGAGGCTCATAACCCCCTAGTATGAACCCCGGGCCCCTAGTATGAACCCCGGGCCATGGTTTTGTTTTGGGGTTTTTTTGATGTTGTTTTTTTTTAAATATATTATTTTATATATTATATAATTTTTTTAAAAATATATTTCCTTTTCTTTGTCTTTATTTTTTGTTTCAAATTTTGCATCGTATTTGATTTTGTGAAATCGTCAAAATATAGGCTGAGGGAAGAGATTTCACGAGAGAAGCAGGTGCTGCATTAGTTTCTCATTAACTACTCAAATCCTGCTTTGGGCTTACAGCAACAAAGTGCTTAGAGACCTAAATGGGTCAGCGATTTACAGGGTCTTCCCACGTACACAATTAGAATTCATTAAACACGCGGCAGCATTAAATGGACGCAGCAATTCTGCACAACATTTAGAGTCTGTGTGCTGTGTCCTGGTAAAGAGATGCAAAAAGGCTGCCTTTAAACACCTTCTTCTTTGGGTTAAATGATCATCTGGTTGGAAACCAGTGCCGTTTCCTCCTCTCGTGTAAAGGAAAGGCAGAAGCGGTGGTGAGTGCTGGGAGCATCCCGCCGTGGCGTGTAGCTGAGCTGCCTTTGAGAACCACCAGGCTTAGAAGCCAAAATATGTTCTATTGGGTACTCAAAGGATAAAAATACTGGTTAATTTTCAACAGTGCTCCTTCATTTGACTTTACAATTTATAGCAGTGAGCATTAATGCAAGAATAGCTTGGTCGAGGAGGAGTTTAAAATTAGAGCACCTCTTCTCATTAGCCCCAGCAGCCTGACCCAGGGTGAACCGAGAAGTAATTTGCTGCCAGATCCTCATTTTGCTTCTGTTATCACTCCTTGTAAATGAAGCGCAGCAATTTATTGTAGCACCTCAAGGAGTCAAGAACATAATGTGTAAAACACATACAAAAAAAATCTTTCTTCACATTCATTAACACCCAGCAGCACATAGAGGCTGTTCACTTTTCACTCTAATGAAGGAGGGGGATCTTAAATCTAAAGCTTTCCAGCCTGTGAAGAAGGCCTCTTCAGGTCATTAGACAGAAGCTGAGTTGGTCTGAAGAAAGGTCATTGACAAAAAAGGGAGAATGGCAATATGATGAAAAATAGAAAATGGATAAAAGGAGAGACTTTAGAAAGCTCGGAGAATGGGAAGTACATTTTTGGCACCGGTGATCAACCCTTCTTGTCTCTATGTTCATTTTCCCTTGTCGCTGAAGAAAAGAATATCTGGCTTTTTTATTTAGCTGGGAATTGCTCTCGTGTTTGGTCAATTCTCATTTCATCACCCTTGATCCGACCTTGCAGGAGTCATTAACAGGCTTATTTTTAAGGGAGCTTTGTCTGCTGCCTGTAAATTCAGCCCTTCATTTTGCTCCCTTTCTTTTTTATGTTATTAAATCCATGCAGGCTACTAGATTTTAATGTATTCTGATTATGTAACTGACAATTTCCCCTTAGGGAGATCTTTTGTCTCACTGGTCCTGATTAACACTTGGGGTTTGTGGCTGTATATTAACACCACGCTTAGGAATATTAGGAAGCTCCTATATGCAAATTAATTTCTACTGGTAATAGAAATAGAGGAACATAAAGAGGAGCTGGGAGCACTCCCTGAACACAAGCTGAATGCAGAACGTAACCTGTACTTAAGGGTGGGGGGTACCTAAGCCAAGACGTAGAGAAACTCATAGAAAACCCCTTTCTTGTTTGTGTCCACAGGCAGAAGGGTCGAGTCCTGCAGTTCTGTAGCAATCACCATGAAGTGATTAATTTTTTCTTCCCACAAATGCATGATACAACCAGTTATTGACATCAACATGCATTGTGAGGTTAAAAATACAACAAAACAGCCTTCTCTCTGTGTGTGTGTGTGTGTGTCTGTTGCCACTTCTGTTGCTATGGCCAAGCAAATGTTCTTGTTTTCATCACATACTTCCTTAGCTTTGCTGCCCGCATCCCATTGCTGGCTCTTCCTTTTGTACAAGCTAATCTCATAAATTAGAGTGTATATATTTTACAGTAAATGCTTTCCCATTTAGTTAACAGCATGAGACCATTATCTTGTGACAAAACTCTGTTCCAGAGAAGTCTCTTCATTAAATAAGTAATCATCCTTTACATACAATGGGAACTGGAATTAGTCATATATAAATATCTCACGTTGAAAAGCCATCATTTGACAGCAACGTGACCTACAGCAAATTATGCCTTATTCTCCTAATCCTTGGGGAAGCTGGTATGCAGTTATTCCCCTTGGATAATCTTAGGCCAAAGAAAAACTCAGTACAAATGGGGTTTTGAAGGTACATGCTGTCAGTGTATTCAGCATTGTAACGGTAGAGAAGGTAGAGGTTATTTTGGAACTCTGCAAGGGTTTGGTTTTACTCTTCTCTAGGAAGAACCCTGGTGAATGAAGCGTGTAAATAGTACTGCAAACTGCTTTCTTTGCTGCTGAGCTGGAGCAGCAGGCTTCCCAGAGCTAATTCTTCACCTGGTTCAACCAAGACAGCTTTGTTATCCAGCTGCTGCTGGATGGTATTAGGTTGTGGCATCCGTTTTACCCCCGATAGTTTAGCAGACAGAGGTTAGAGAACAGTTAGATGAATGGTCAGACAGTCAGAGCCTCAGCATTTCCACTTGGTGAGGTGAAGAAAGCACACCCAGTCCCCCCAATCCACTCACTAGTAGTTAGAACAATCCATGCTTGTTTGAGCCATTGGTTTCATCTTCCTTATAACTTAAGGGAATAGATGTGGGGTCTTCCAAAAGCCTTGTAAGTTTGGCAGATGAAATCATATGGCATAGCTCACACTGCTGCTTCTCCTGTCCATCCCTCAGGCCCAGGAGCTTTTCAGCACCAGTGCTCCTCGGCAGAGACATCCCAACACCAGTTTGGCCATGGCTTTCAACCGAGTTCTGTGCACACATAATAGTATTTAGAAATCAAATAAAGTACTCACGGAACACCGGTGTTTTCTCTTCTTTAGCAGTGTTTTCCATGGAACACAGACATTTTGTGCCTTTTCCTGGAATTTGAATTGTTCCTGGAATTCTGGTTTTATTCTAGAAAACCTAATGCATCCCTTTGCTTGTCTGGGACTCAGCTGAGTGAGCAGCCCTTTTGCTGAGCCCAACGGAGAATGCTCTGGAGCGCCACAGGACAGAGTACAGCTGGCCCAAGGTAAGAGAGGGGGTGTTTTCTGTATTGTACCTAGATGTTTAAGAGTGGAGAGGATAACTGGTTTCAAAGTCCCCAGACCTTTGTTCAACAGGAATTCAACCAAAAGGTTTTCTACATTTTTTGCAAATACTCAAGCAAATGCCTCAGAATTTTGCTCAGGAAATCCCTTGGTGATGGTTTGGTCTTTTCTGACCTTTTATTTGAAATTTGGTTTTAAAAAGAGGGGTGGGAAAAGAGAAATGGGAAGGGAAAACAGGAAAGACCTTACATCCATAACCTCTGGGTTTTTTTCACAGTGCAGTTATATAAAGACTCTTCTCAAGGTCATCTGGTGATAGGACAAGGGGCAATGGGTGCNGGCTTTTTAAGGTCCAAAATGCTTGTTACTGAAAACAGACAGATCTTTCTCCTATCCTCAGGCCGTTGTGAGGGACTGGGTGGTTGCAGGTATAGAAGCAGTCGTATATTCTAACCATGGGTATGTATGAGCATTACCACAAGTACATACTTCCTTTAATTCTCTTGGATTCCTAGACTGGTTCAGTTTGGAAAGGACCTTAAAGATCATCTGGTTCCAACCCCCCGGCCAT
>VZRI01006840.1:187498-214269 GCA_013397515.1 Upupa epops
AAAGATCATCTGGTTCCAACCCCCCTGCCATAAGCAGGACACCCCCCACTAGACCAGGGCGCTCAAAGCCCCATTCAATCTGACCTTGAACTCTTCCAGGGAGGAAGCAGCCACAACCTCCCTGGGCAAGCTGGTCCAGTGTCTCAGCACCCTCACTGTGAAGATGATCCTTTTTAATCACTCTCCATATTCAAATCTCCTCTTCTCTCTCTTTTCATCCAGCTCTGTTTTTCTCCTTTTTCAACACGCTTCGAGGTTTAAAGCAGTGAACTCTGTCCCTTTAATGTTTTTAATTTTCTATAACTTTTACTCGCGGCCAAGATACAAAGAGCTTTGATGCTGATTGTCACCCTGTGTCGTGGGGAAGGAAGGGAGAACCATTATTCGTGAACCAACCCAGACGCGGGATGGGAAAACAGTCCATCTCCTGCCGTCTGTAATTCACGGACTATTTTATAGTGACAGCTTGCTCTTGTGATAAAGATGTTAACAAGAAGAGAAAATGATGTTAATTTAATCTATTCTTACAGGTCATGCTGAAATGAGACTGTGATGATACAAAATTATAATAATAAATATGGTAGTAATTTCACAGTTCTTTACAGACACCGCTCGCAATCCTTTCACATGCAAATGTCCTGTCCCGTCCTTCCTGACAGTGATTTTTTGGTGCCATCTAGACTCTAATTCCACATCTTCTAATGGCTGATGCTGTAATTACTTTCTATGGCGAGAACAATGTAAAATACTATCCCAGATTAGGATCTCAAGATGGTTTTACTTTTATTACTCTTTCCCCTGGGCCTCTAAGAATGCTTCTGATTTAGATATTCTCCACATTTTTCTGAAGCAAATTAGAGGATCGACACGCCGGGCTCGTCCTGCATAAATAACCACGGATAAATAGTGTACAAAACACAAAGTGGTGTACAAAAAAAAGGATTTCAAATATTTTTGTATAAATTCAAGTGATGATTTTGATGTGTTGGTGTTTTCAGTAGCTAGACAGACCTGGCACATTAATTCCCAGATCCTGGAAAAGTCTGTGGGCAAGTGGTTATTTAAATCTGAAAGGGATGTAGTTGTTTAAAATTCAGCATTTGTGGCAGTTCCTCTCCGTTCAGTCAGAGAAATGCTCTCTCTTCTAAGAATAATCAAAACAGCAGTAATAAATTACTTGGGGAGGAAAAAAAATGTATAATCTGATCTAAAATCTTAACCATTTTTAAAAATTCTAATTCTGAATCGAGTCTGCTGCTTTTCCACGTTAGCCGTGTTGAGTCGATACCTTCTGTGTAATCTGGGAGATGCAGAGGGTGGAGCTCAGCCTCTGGATTCTGCTTAATAGCCTCAATTACAGGTGGAAGAGCGCACGGTGTGCACATCCGCACACACTAGATGCGATATAATTGCAAGGTCAGCGTGGACAATGTTTTGCTGAAGTGCTGCTTTAAGTGAATAATTTCAATGTTGAAAGTGTATTTTTTTCATGTTTGAGAGCTAATGTACTGAACCGGTCTTTCAGAAACGGCGCTCCAATTGCGCTGTAATGTTAGCAGAGAAATATTAACAGCCGGGTTTTCTCAACTTCAGCGCTAGCTAAGCACATATCTGAGTAGGCAACGTGACATGTAGCTACCCCTAATTGTACTCGGATTTGAAATACAGTGCTCTTACATTTAGGATGGGGAGGCATGGGAGAGGGTGCTGGAGAGATTCTTTTCCCCTGGTTGATGCTCCTCCTTCAAGAACAAATGTTCAGGATGCTTGTCTGGATTTTGACAGGTGATGGCTATACTCTCCTCTAAACTATTTCCAACGGTTGATATAAGTTGTGTGTAATAGATTCCATTTTGTTTCCAGCTAATTTACTTCAGTTAACCACTTCCTCTAACTCCTAAAATCTCACCCGACATACTGAGGCAGAAATTGTCGAGATATTGAATCTAAAGTGCTTTTAAACAACTTTTACAGGAGAGTTGCAGAATTGTCCCCCGCTCTCCTTTGAAGCACCAATTATTCCCATAAAACGATTAAGCACCAACTTGTTCTTTCATGTAAGTGTAGGATGGGTTATTCAAGGAACAGTCGCTAACAGACTCGTATGCAGAAGTACTAACGACTTTAGCGGGATCACTCTTGTGGGGGACATACATGTAATAACAAAGAACAATAGCAGTCGAGAGTCACAGCACAAAGAGAAAATCTGCCAAGATGGTAGCAAAAGGATCGACAAAGATGTTAAAATGGTATCTAAACAAAGAACATAAAGTGGTATCTAATTAAATCCGCGGCCATGTGGCGCATTTGAGAGCAGCACGTTTCATGATCTGCAGCTATCTGTCTTTCCCATCACTGGAATTCGTGGTGTGAAGACTGAGATAACTATTGAAATTCGTTTGCTCTATTTCCATAAGTCTGATTTATTAAGGTAGGTTTAATGAAGCTGACGATTACCCAGTAACTTCTGCTGAAGACCGCAGATACTATTTGCTTAAGCTAATTTTGCATCCTCTTGTGGTTGGATTATTTCTGATTTATTATGAAATTCAAGAAAATAAGCATCTGGGTAAAAAGGATGTTTATCAGCAAAGGCCAAATTTGCTTCATGTAAGTACCATTATCCTATTACTATTCATCGTTATTCTCATTACAGTGCCAGGGGCTTGAGTTAGCCTTTCACGTAATGCCATTGGTAACTACATGGAAGAGATTACCAAGAAACACAATTAATCTCTTCAGCATTGCATGAGGGAAGGAGCAAATGGGACCTGGGATGGTTCTGTTTCATTCTCCCCTTCCTTCTCGTTTACCCTTTGCTGTAGTGTAATGACTTTTCCTTATACTTGGCTGGCTGGGAGAGCAGAAGACCGTGCCCTGTAGGGAGTTCTCTCAGATCTTGTGGGGTAGGGGCTGACAGGTAGGTGCTAAGCATGTGGTGATCAGTGTAATGAAACTGAATTAATTAAATTACTGGAAGTAATTTAATTAGTAGAAAAGTCTGTTCTACTTTTACATTAAATGTTGATGGGAAGGGGGGTGTTTAATATTTGATTTCTTTTCTTAGAGTAAAGCTCCCAGTTTTTTACACAAGATGAAAATGTTTGAGTTAATAATACAAGATGAAAATGTTCGAGTTAAAGAAGAGACTCTTTTTCAATCAGCCCTACATAATGAATTGCCATTGCTTTCAGAGTAACTTGCTTTCTTCTTCAGCCGTTTGCTCAGGAAATGAGGGCATTATGAACTGTGATTGCGAACAAGAGCAGTGACATGGACAAAAGGTAAAGCTAATTGAGTGATGTTGGGTTTTTTTTTTACTCTGTGGCCCAATCCACCCCCCTCTTGGCATCCTCTTGGCATCAATATTCCCCTCTGCATGGCACTGAGGCCCACGCTCTTCCCAGCACCAGGAAGGTGGTACTGTCTCTTAATCCCACGCACCGTTTTCTGAGCTGTTGATGTTTCAATGATGATCGTTTGTGCAAAATGAAATTGATTTTCATGACCTTTTGTAGATAACAAGGATGAATTAAAAAGGCAAAGAGACAGACAGAACCCTGGAAGCCCCGTGGTGGTCATGGAGCAGAAGCCTCACAGCTGCGTGGACACAAAGGATGCAGTCATGGCTAGGAGAAAATGTGTCACAGCAGCCACTTTCACGCTGTTACCACATTACAAAGAGAAATGCATCTGCTTGCTTGTTTTAGTAATACATTTGGATAAGGAAATTTCAAAAGATGGCTGTTCCCTTGTCGATACCAACCTCCTTCAGACAGGAGGAAAAAAATTGCTTCAAACAGCAGCCAGCGTTAGACCAAGAGTAAAACAGTCACGACATAAATGAAATAATTGTAATCAGAAGAGTGGAGTTATCACACTAAGAGGATTTTGGCAAAGAGATGAATTCAGTGTGCAACGTAATCAAATTGTCAACATTGTGTAGTCTCGTCCTACTTTTCTTCATTTCCTGGATTTTTCTGATTAATTTAAATCCTGCTTAATTGAGTAATGAAGCATTCAGGAAAGTTCAGCTAGAAGGACGATTTGCTAGGGACAGTCCCCACTTGTTCCAGTTAACACACAGTTCACTACATTCAGCGCATAAAGAAAGAGCTGCTATTTTTTGGTGGAGAGGTGCTCGTGAGGCCGGTAACACCCAGTATCGCAACCCCAAACCACCAGTAAGGTTGGTTTTGGAAGTTATAAGAGAGATAGAAACCTGGGGCATTTCCCAAGGTGGAATACGTAAGGGTTAGGAGAAAATGATGCTGCTTTTACAGATCGCCTTTCCCCGTGTTCATTTTATGTGCTGATATCACTGAGTGCCAGCGAGGAAAAGAAAGCAGTGAGGAAATGTTTGTTGTGTTGTCCTTGTCCATCAGCTTTTGTCTTCTCCAAGTTCAGCGATCCCATCTGGGGCCAGGGAATCTATTCATGTTCAATTAGACTCAGCCCAGACTGCAGGAAAGGGTAAAGAACCGATTCTTGCTCGTGGTGGGGAGGGCAGCAACAAATATTGCAAAGCCAGACAAAGAACATCTGTTTGTGCAGGGTGGGCAGGCACGTGTGCCCAGAAAGCTACTGGCATCTGCATAGCAATTCTAAACGGACCCTGCAGTTGAGCAGCTTGATTAAGTTAACTCTTTGCTGGAAATATTGTTCTCGGTCATTAATTGTGATCTTACTCCTCGTGGAGAATTTTTTTGTTCTTTTATTGTTTTAATTTTTTTGTGAGAACTTAATCGACCTTAAAGAGCAGCCTCTCGGGCTAGGCAGCTGCTTTTTCTTTATCTTACTAGATATTCACAGACCGGCCTTAACAAAGCCGGCTGCAGAGCGGATGGTACGAGACAATGCGGTTAACCTGACGTGCTGATAAAAGACACCGTCGGGGAGGGGGTGGAGGGAGGGAAAAAGAGATAATTCTTTGAAATGGAAGCTGATGAGGCAAAAATGGACAATCTAAATAACATCGCTCCAAATGGTAGAGGTGGACAAACGACGCTAGAGTACATTATTCCACTCCACTGGATGAAGTGACTTTCAAGGACTGATTAGCTCCATGTCTGAGAGGGTTAACCCCCTGCCTGTTATAACAAGTGCCTATGAAAGGGAGAGCTGATCCGACAACTAGCTATGCCAACCGTGAAGTTATTTCAATACTTTCTTTGCTAACAAGTTGATTAATCCCATCATCATTTGGAAAACCTGTTTCATATGGAATAAATCATTTTCTAATAAAGAGCAGTTAGGAGGTGTAAAACTTTGACTTCTTCTCAACGACGCTGTCACCTCCTCCACAGATTTTACTCTTCCTGGTTCTCTGCAAGATCTCTCTGCTGAAGATGATTTTAATTTGTGCTGAATGAAAAGGTTTTCCGTTAAAAACGCAGCCTTTACTGTCTCAGTGGCAATGTCAGGTTACGACTCTTCCGCGGCGAAGATGCACAGAGGTTTTACTCTAACACTGATGTTAAACATCTCTTGTATTTCTATTATTTCTCCCCGTTTCCCCTCTTTGCTACTACTATTAAGCCAAAGATACAAACAAATGACTGCTGCCTCTGGGGCCACACGACAAACACATCACTACCCCCCAAGGGAAAGCTCCGATATAATGTCTTGCATTTGCAGCATCACATAATTGTTTGGACCATTTAAGAGATTGGAGACAGCCTGGGAGGAAGAAAAAAAAGGGCTCCAATTAGCTAGGGAAAGTGCTCATTTATGTGCTCAGAAATGCAAAGATTTGAAAAACACAGAGCTTCACATTCAGTGGGATTGCAATGAGGCAAATTAGCAGTAAGCATTTTGTTTTCCTAGAGCGAGCAGTTCCTATAATGACATAACATTAAAACCCCTCCTGAAAACCAGAGGGGAAAAAAGAACCCCAACCAAACCAGCAAACTCAAACAAAAAGATGAACCTATATTGTTTTTTTTAATATAAGTTCCAGGTTTTCATATGTTTAAATGCAAATTGCTTTTCAGGGCAAGGCCGGTTTGGACTGAGGAGCTGTTAGCATAATGATTTAGAAGAGGTTAAACCAGACAGAACTACTAAGGAGCGTTTTGGAGAGAAACAGGTATGTTAATAACAGCTGGAAAGGCTGCAATCCCTAAGTTGTGTGTAACTGATAGAGCAATGTAAATCATAGAATCCTTAGGGATGGGAAGGGACCTCAAAAGATCATCCAGTCCAATCCCCCTGCCACAGCAGGATCACCCAGACCAAGTCGCACAGGAACAGATCCAGGCATGTCTGGAACATCTCCAGAGAAGGAGACAATCAATATGTTCCTGGGATTTGGGAAGTGGAGATATTCTTCCTGTAGCTTTGGGATGGAGGCCCCCTTGTCTGCTGTAAGAGAGGTCCTTTAGCTGATGGCACTTGTGAAGCCTTCAAACCCCTCCTGTGGGTATTGCAGCTGAGCAATGTGTTCCCACTCATGAGCAATGCATGTGCCCATGCATTGAGGCAAATCTTGGTGAAGAGGTGAGCAGCCAGTCCGGCTGAGGAAGTTCTGTCCCACACGAATGGCTGGACTGGATAATCTTGAAAATATCTCCCAACCAAAGACACCCTGTAGCCCTGTAACTTGAAATGCAAAGGTTTCAGGTTCTCGTGCAGGGCTCTTCTCTCGGTAGGAATGATTTTCATCCCTGCCTGTGTTACCCATTGTGTTTCTAAGCTTCCACACACAGAGAACGTGGTTTCCCCTTGCTGTCTGAGAGGATAGTGGTCAACTGGAGAGCAGCTTGGGCCACAATATTGCAACTGCCTGTTGAGGATATGGGGGGAACAAGTGGCGAAAGGGGAGAGGGGAATTTTGAAGAACCCCCAAGCACAATTCCAGGATGTAGTACAAAATATGTCCTTGCAGAGAAGAGCCTTTTCTCATATATGCAACCTAATGACAGGGACTGTGAGGACCAGAGTGGCTAGGCAAGTCCACACCACTATAAGGCACTAAGAGAGAGACAAGTACCTTTTTGATGGGCTAATGGGGATGAGAAAAGCAGAATAGGTGCATTCCTGAATTCCTTGCCACCCCCCACTTTTACACATCTTTCAGTTGTCTCTCTTAGAGTTTCTAAGCAAATAATTGTGTTTGCCTGAACTGTCTGTGGTTTCAAGGTGACTGGTTCCCCATGTCTGCTCTAAAATTATGGTGCTGAGGTGATTCTGGAGTAAGTTGCTCCAAGCAATGTACAAGGCACGCTCCTTAAGCTAGAGGTCAGCAATAGCACTGTAGGGGTGAAGGAACCATCTTTTGATGACCATGAAGAGCTAGATGTCCTGATTGAAAGGTCATGCTGTGCATTTGAGGACCTCGAGGACTCAAGTTGCTCTGTAATAGTTTCAACTTTGTCGTAGTCCAGGTAAGAGGGCTGTTGCTGAAACTCCCTTTTCCACAGTAACAAAGACTTTGCAGTACCATCAAAGACTTTTTGTCTCTGTGTTGCTTTCAAGGAGCTACCACTTCAACATCCCATGAAAAGCAGAATCTGTGCCATGGCTAAAGGACATGCAACACCACGGGCTCTGTGTGCTGTCTCGGGGAGCATGGTGATAGGGCAGGCTTTACACTGGGAATACAATCAGACATTTGTAAGAGGGGCAGGAACACTCACATTTGTAACTGGCACAGCAAAATCCATCTGTTTCAATATTTTTAATGATTTTTTCATTAGAAGGCTATCGGTAATGCACAGCAAAACATCTTCTAGAGTCGTTTGTATTAAAGAGTAATTAATACATTTCTACTATTCATGTAGTAGAGATACTATAAAAATGCATTCTATCACCTCCCTTATGAGAAAAGGCTGAGGGAGCTGGGTCTCTTGAGCTTGCAGAAGAGGAGGCTGAGGGGGGACCTCATTCATGTCTATAAATAGGTGAGGGGTGGGTGTCAGGAGGATAGAGCCAGGCTCTTCTCAAGGTCANCTATCGTACTAGTTCTAACACCGAAATAATAGAATAAATTAAAAAATGCTTCTAAAAACTTTAAATTTCCCTTCAAAAGTTGACTTTGGGGATTTTCTACCAAAAATTCTATGTGGGGGGTGTTTTTAAGGTATCTGATCAGTTAAGCAAGATAGTCTTTACTTGCATCCTTGATGTATGGTGTGAATGTGGCGATGCTCCATTAAGGGCTACATTGTGGGGGTTGTTAAGATTTCCTGTTCTTAACTACCCTTTCTCTGGGTGTGGGCACACCTAGTTCAACACACATCCCGAATTACCAATCTGTTTCATTTCCCTTATTCTCCTTAAACTGGAAGAAAGAAACACCATCGCAGTGATAGCAACGACTAGCGAAGAAGAAAATAAAAGCTGAAAGTTCTAATCAAAACTGTAATCAGAAAGATGACAAATGGTGAAGATTATTAAATTTTCTTTGCTCCCTTGATGAATTTAATAAAGAACTAATCAAAGATCATTAGAAGGCTTTTGTGCTGGGTGCACACCGTAACCCGATTGCAATCGGAATTTATGTTTTAGTGGTTATCCGGGGTGGAATTGGTCGTGTAAATACATGGGTGGGAGACTTCTAGCATTTTTCTTTGAAAATATTTATTTAAAATATGTCAATCCATTGCATGCGGCTCCCGTGCTTTGCACAACACAAACAGAATATTTCAAAGTTAGTTCATAGGATCATTAGGGATCAACATCACCATCACTATCACCAGATGACCTTGAGAAGAGCCTGGCTCCATCCTCCTGACACCCACTCCTCATATATTTATAGACATGAATGAGGTCACTCCTCTTCTCCAAGCTCAAGAGACCCAGCTCCCTCAGCCTTTCCTCATCAGGGAGCTGTTCTACTTCCTTCATCATCTTTGTTGCTCTGCGCTGGACACCCTCCAGCAGCTCCGTGTCCTTCTTGAACGGAGAGGCCCAGAACTGGACACAGTACTCCAGATGCAGCCTCACTAGTGCAGAGTAGTTATCAGTGTTTAGTTTGAATTTTCTATTCATCTTTGATTATTTCTTCCTTTAATTTTGCAGGAGAATTAGAAAGGAGACCTTTCTTCCCCAGGCAATTACTAAGTATTCCAATTGCTAGGGCTACTGTGCGACTGATATGGCAACTCCTGCCATTAATAATATGGAAATTCACCTTTTGAACAACATCAGGGTTCATTTGCTGCTCTTAAATTTTAAAGGGTGCTTCTTAATCTCATTTTCATACCCCCCATTTGGTGCTGGAGTAATAATAGTTATCAGATGCAGTAACTAAGATGTAATTGTGTGGCTTAATTTGATTCTTATTCTTAATTTCTGCAGTTTTAGGATGGATGGGGAAGAGAGATTTTCACTTCTCTGCTTTTGGGTGAAGAATGGTTAAAAGGATAACAAATACCTGTGGGTAACAAATGCTCGAACACCTTGGGAGAGCAGGTATACTTCAAAGAGTTAATTTATTGGGAGAACAGGGTATACTTTAAAGAGTTAATTTATAGGTAGCAAGAGTAATGAAATAAAAGAATAATAATCTTCAGATCTCTTTTTAAAGAGCTTGGGTCGGGTTCACTGGTACTTTATAGCCAACTGGTTGGTCATCGCAGAGTAGAGCTGACTATTGATTTTCTTTCTTTGTGTCTCTTGGGCAGTTTCTGTCTCCCTTGTTGGAAAGTCCTTACAACGCTCTGCTGACAACACCTGACCTCAACATCAGATCTACTTGTCTGCCGCTGAAGAGAGTTCTGCTCTTACTATTGCCTCAGCGTGTGGGGATATTTCTTGCAGCAATGTGTAAATATTACATTAATTCAAGAATTAAGAATTGTGGATCTGGTGTTACAGAATAGTGAGGGATCTAAAGTGGCCTAGTATGGCACTTCATCATTTCTGTGGGAACAACAGAGAAATTTAAAGTAAAATTATTAAGACTGTGAAGGACACATAGAAATTTATCAGGGTACTCTGGTGAGATACAGCAGAAGGCTGTAGCAAAAGAAGTAAGCACCTCCCCTTTGATGGAATCTACCCCCATATAAGCAGTACTTACCACCACACTAGAAATCATAGAATCATTAGGGATCGGAAGGGACCTCAAAAAATCATCCAGTCCAATCCCCCTGCCACAGCAGGATCACCTAGACCAAGCTGCACAAGAACACATCCACACATCCAGGCGGTCCTTGAACATCTCCAGGGGAGACTCCACAGCTCCCCCTGGACAGCCTGTTCCAGTGCTCCATTACCCTCCCTGGGAAGAAGGTCCTGCTGATATTGATAGGGAACCTCCTCTGTTCCATCTTGCGCCCAGTGCCCCTTGTCCTATCACTAGATGACCTTGAGAAGAGCCTGGCTCCATCCTCCTGACACCCACCCCTCATATATTTATAGACATGAATGAGGTCACCCCTCAGTCTCCTCTTCTCCAAGCTCAAGAGACCCAGCTCCCTCAGCCTTTCCTCACAAGGGAGCTGTTCTTCTTCCTTCATCCCCTTTGTTGCTCTATGCTGGACACCCTCCAGCAGCTCTGTGTCCTTCTGGAACTGAGGGGCCCAGAACTGGACACAGTACTCCAGATGTGGTCTCACCAGTGCAGAGTAGAGGGGGAAAAGACCCTCTCTCGATCTGCTGACCACCCCCCTTCTCATACCCCCATGATGCTGTTGTTCCTCTTGGCCACAAGAGCAGATTGCTGGCTGAGAGTCATCCTGCTGTCCACTGGGACCCCCAGGTCCCTTTCTCGTACAGGTCAGTTCCCAATCCTTATTATGAGATGAAATGCTACCACCTGGTGTGGGATTCTTTGTAAGCTAAGGTAAAAGATTACCCTTCTAGGAAATAAGAAGTTAGAAAAGCATCCATTTGCTGCCCCCCAAAACCCCCAAGGTTGTTTTAAGAGATATCCTACCCTCAGCTGCACAGAAAGAGGTAACATTATCACTCGATACCTGATAGAGATGCACTGAGATCTTGGTTTTTTTAGATATCTAAAAGTATGAGCAGGTTTTTCAATAGAGAAATTGTCAAAGGAAAATGGGTTATTAGCCTCCAAAATAAGAGCAGGATCAGGATCAGAAGGCAAAGTTAGCTTTGGCTTGAGTCCATATTATTGAGAACTTGAAAGTGAGAGAAAGCTTGGCCTCTGTGAATTAGCAGGGGATGGAAATTACTACCTGTGTAATGAACAGGTCAATAATTTCAAAGCTAATGTGACTCAACCACATCATCGAATCTGCAGACACCGGAAAATGTCAGACGACGGTGAAATCCTAGCAGAAACACCTTCTGGCATTCAATCTGCATACGCTGTAATTGGCTGCCAGGCAATAACTCGTTTCATTGAAAGAGTGACATTTTTCAATGGTGAAAGAGCAGATTTGCAAGCATTGCAGCCATCTCTTCCTCCGATGTGAAGGGATGTTCAAGAACAGGTGCAGTCCAATCAAGTACGTCGCTTACCTTCACCATCCTCGATGTTTTAAAGGTTTTCTCTGGGTAACAACTGCTCTGTAGTTCTCAGTTGGGCTGAAAGGGCCAAAAAAGAGGGTTTACATCCCCAAGCTCAGACCCTACTAACAGGGATCTACACAGCTTAAAGCTATGAAGCCGGGTGCCTTGAAGGTGGAGAAATGATTTTCAATTACCTAAGCCTGTGCCCTGTGATTGTGCAGGAGCCACCACAGAAGACATTGATGAACAGGAAGAAAGGGCATGGTAAAAGCATTTTTCTTAGGATCCTGCTTGAAATAGTTCTGAAAATCTTCTTAAGCTGTAAGAAACAGGCCATACACAAGGCTCAGATCTTTCCAAGGTTCGCCTGGCAACCCTTGGAGAAAAATTAGTCAGGAGCAGGAGCTCCTAAAATAATAGAGCAGGTAGGAAAAGTGATCCTAAACTGATGAGAATCTGGTGAAAGTATAGTTTTGGGTTGGGTTTTTTTTTTGCAGATTTCTTGTGATTTTGCCATTCTGTGTTAAAACAATAAATGGATTGGTTGCTAAATCATGGTGATAAATCCAGCTCTGGAGTAGTCTGCTACAAGGAGATGCTATTTCCTTAGATAGGCAAGTCAGATTCTTGAGTGCCTAGCATTTCCACTTTATTTCCATAGGCTACACAGTTCTTCAACAACTCTAGGCAGGGGGACTCCACCACCTCCCTGGGAAGGCCCTGCCAGTGCCCAACCACTCTATCTGCAAAGAATTTCTTCCTCAGATCCAATCTAACGCTCCCCTGCCTCAACTGCAGACCAGTGCCACTGTTCTGTCAGCAGGCACCAAGGAGAAGAGAGAGGCCACCAGCCACCCCTCCACAGCCTCCCTTCAGGGAGTTGTAGAGGGCAGTGAGGTCCCCCCTCAGCTTCCTCTTCTCCTAACTCAACCTGCCCAGCTCCCTCAGCCACTCCTCATACAACTGGTTCTCTGAACCCCTCCCAAGCTTGGTAGCTCTGCTCTGGACCCATGCAGCATCTCTATGTCCAATGTCCCTCAGCCCCACATCTGTGTGGCTTTAAATCCCTCCAGGGATGGCGGCTCAGCCACTTCCCTGGGCAGCCTGTGAACCCATTTACCATCCTTTCTTCATTGCCATGAACCACGTGAATGCAAATCTTTTATGTATGTCCCAGGCCTTGTGTCCATTCTCTTTCAGTTTGACTAGAAAATCCACTAAGAAATGATAGACCTGCATCTATTATTCACTTTTATTTTGCTGAGGAATGTTGTAAGTGCATCTGAGCGTGCAGGCACTACAGAGGCCAAGGACTGAACACACTGTGAATCTGAGATGCTAATAGACTGATATATTTTGTTTTGTATACCTGTCATTACTTTAAATCCATCGGGTCTCCTTTCCTCCTCAGGAGGAACAAAGGACATTCCCAGTCTCCCCAAGAAACGGAGGGCTGGTGGAGGAAACAAAGAGACAGGCCATATGAAATAGAAAATCCTCACCTTGCCGAGATGGGAGAGACTTTTGTGTGGAGGGTTGTGCCCTCACGTATCGTGTGTGCCAGCACTCGTGTTCCCAGAGCTGTGTGGAGTAGAGGGATGAGGGGGTAGGAGCTGTCGGCAGAGGAGGGGTAAAACCTTTTCCTATGGCTGTGTGGGAAGGAACAAACCCACTACCTGGAATTTGCTCTCAGCATCAGCTTTGCTTTTGCTGTGCTGGAGCTGGAGGCTGCACGTTGCTTGGAGCTCAGGCTGCTGCATGCAACCAGTCCCCTTGTCAGCGAAAGCATCCTGCACCCTCACTGTGTTACCTGTACTTGTATAGAGTCCTCATCCCAGTCCTCCTTTTGCATCAGGACTTTGTCTTCCCTTGGGGAAAGACAAAAAACCATCCTGTAGCAACAGCACCGTGGGGTCACACCTCACCAGGATCACCACCGCGAGATTTAACTGGCAGCAAAACCCCAGGTCTGCCTTTCTGTTAGTTGTGTGGTTGATGGTGATTATTTAATCTCTCATCCATTGCTGGCCTGGGGTTGTATTGCAGTGAAGTAAGTACCAGCACAGGTATTTATTGGCACAGCAGTAAAGGGATTTGTACCCACTCCCTATTTATTTCCAACTACTGCAATATTTTCAATTCAAGGGAGTAGGAAAAAATAATGATGTTTTCTAGGTAAAATGAGGCATGGCTGGGGAGAAGAGTCCATGTTCAGATTTCCCCTAAAGCACAGAGCTTGGAATCACCCAGCTCTGCCTGGTCCTCTCTCCCACTGCTGCAGCCAGTGCTCTTTGCTTCTGCTGACAGCATCACACACACAGTCTGAGGGTCGTAGCCTCGATGATGCAAGAGTCGTTAGCTGCACAGTGTGGCGTGCATGGCTAAAAACACTCCCAAAATCAGAATAATCACAGAAGCCACTTAGGCACAGATCTGCCCAGCGAGTTTGGTGGGCTCTTGCCTTGCGTAACTGAGCAGAAGCAGCGCAAGATGCTAAATCTTCTGGGGTTTTGTGTTTTCCTGTTTCATAGCCGTCTTCATGGAGAGGTGCTATTCTCTCTCAGTTCCTTTCCAGCCTGTGTGTCTCTAGTACTACACAGCAGAAAAAAAAATAAGTGCCTGCTGTTCAGATGTTCACCTTTCCCTTTTGTTCTAGCCAATTTATTGATACAGCGTGAGAAAACGAGTCAAGAGAGAGGGTTAGAATGTTCGTTTCTAAGAGCCACAGTGAGTGTTACGTTTGTACTTCTGACTTGTTGTCTTTTATTGCATAATAAAAAGTGGAGGAGCCAAGTACTTTGTTATGTGAGTAGAAAATACTTGTGCCCACAATTTAACCCTTCAAGAAATCGGTAGGAATCAAAGTGTGATCCGTGTTTTTCAAAGGATCGGGGGGGTGCTGTAGTGTAGGGTTCTGCAGCCCCAGAAAGCTGCCTGTAAAATAGATATCTTCCTGCTTTTATACTTGTACTTAACTTTTCTTTTCACAGTGATTTATGGAGACATCGCGTGCTCAACCTGCTCGTAAATCAGCTGTAAGAGAAACCATGAGGAGTCCTGCACTGAATGTTATCTCTCCACTTGCCGGTAATGACTTAATAATGGCTTTAATTGAGCAGAAGATGCTGGTGAGCATCTCATGGCCATTGGAGGCATTTGTTTTCTTTCTTGTCTCCTTAAATATCTCATTATATAGTTACAAAGGTGTATATATATATTATGTATAAATATACATTATATAAAATATAATATNTATAATATACAATATTATACAGACAAAAATCCATCCTAGCCCATTGCATACAATGGAAAGAAATAAATAAGGAGTTAATATTCCCATTGAGAGCAGGAGTTGTAGCTGCTTTTAAAGACAAATGTCTTTTAAATTAGAATATCTTTTAAAGTAGAACATCTTTTAAAGTGGAGCATCTTTTAAAGCCAAGTGTCTTCTAAAGTTAAATATCTTTTAAGGCAAAATATCTTTTAAAGTGGAATATCTTCTAAAGTGAAGTATTTTTTAAAGCAAAATACCTTCTAAAGTTAAATATCTTTTGAAGCAAAATATCTTCTAAAGTTAAATGTCCTTTAAAGCAAACTATCTTCTAAATATCTTTTAAAGCAAAAGATCCTGTCATTCACAGATCTGATGATAAAAAATAGCGTTTCTGAAGTTCTGTGGTGCTGGTACAACTTCAACCCAGCTCATCGGAGTAATTAGCTATTTACCATTTAAATCACAGACAAAGTCTCTTAAAACTTCTTTTGTGCTCTTATCGCTTTTTAAGGAGCACGTTGATACCCAAATTGCTTGGCATCTCCGTATCAAGGCTTTGATCTGCACCATCAATTGTTGGCTCAGGTACAAGAGACTGTAAAATATACAAAGCTGTCTGCTGGAGACTGCAGTTGGAATAAAAAAGGAGGCTGTTTATACACAGCCACTCATTAGCTAAGTCAGTCAATATTTACATGTTGTGAGCATAATGCCTTCTTTATGTTACATCAATTATTTAATTCAGCCTTTACGAAACTTCCTTTCAAGAGACCAACATTTACAAATAAATAACTTTTCAGTTCTTTAATCACAGCCTGAATCCAATCCTTTTCTTCCTCTTTTATCCCAGCTCTTTACTCCCAACATGAAGGAGTGTTTTATGATTGACATGAAAGCCATGGTGGGTTTATAATTTTTTTTAAATCAAACGTCCTCACACCGGGCAATCAGGTTTTGTGTGGTGTCACATTAGGTTTGCTGCTAGTGCTGTAGACTTAGTCCACCGTCATCTGAGGATCAAAGTTCAAGCCTATGGGACCTGGCAGTTGCCAGCACTGCCAGCACGCCTCGCTGACAGAAATGCCTTCCATGCCATCAATCTGTTGGTCACTTAATGCTTCATTAATGCTTTCCAACAAATCAGGGATAGAAGTGACAGTGCTGTTCTCCATTTGTGTGTCTCTCTCTCTGTTAGGAGTTTTTGTTCTTCTCCAGCCCCTTCTGGCCCATCGAGTCACCTGTAGCAGAGGAAAAGCTCAGAGCTCTGTATCTAATTAGTTTAGTACCTGAAATGACACAGAAATGTGACTGCAGACGATTATAACAATAAACGAAGCTATAGCAGCATCTCTTGGGAAGAACAGGGAGTGAGGGGAAAGGATTCCTGACCTTAGAGACAATACAAGAAAATACAGACGTGTGTTTGTGCATTTTCATAGAGAGGGTGTTAAATCCTGAGCTCAAGCTCAGTTTCCAATACCCTAAACAATACGGTGGGTTTGAGAGTCTGAGGGGTTTGTGCATGAGGATGCATTCAGGCTGCTTTCAGCATGTGGCTGGGAATTTGATTTCATTTTTCCCTATTTGTATCTGCACAGAAAGAAAAATATTTCCCTGCTATTATGTATTTCCAGCTGGTTGTTGTTCTACAATCCTGTCATCCTTGTAACTGTTCCGCGGTGAATTAGGTTGGCGGCATTTTTCTCTGAGTGTTGCAGAAATAACGTTTCAGAGAGGTAAGAAAGCAAGTGACATTATTTGCAGATGTCACCTCTGACTGCTTTAGAATTCTGATGTGTTTCTTCAGTGCCTCCCGTAATGACTGTTATCTTCAGCACTATTCCACGCTACAGTTGATTGTATATAGCCATTATTTCCTTAGTGAAAGTCCTCAGCCATCGGATGTAAAGCAGTAGATGTCCTAAACGGGTAAACAAAGAATGTTTTGCATGGGGAATGGCAGGGACGGGTTGGGCTTCCCAGTGCAGACAGGCAGGAGAGTAGAACACGAAGCAGTATTTTCCGTTATTCACTCCAGGAAAAAAAAAAGGAGAAGAAAAAGAGTTTTATTCTCATTCCACCTCGAGTCTTCCATTTGCGCATATTCCCAGGAATTGCTCTGGTCCCAGGAATTTACTGAAAGATTTATTAACCTACTTTTAATCGCTTACAGCAAGCAGCTTTCTCCAGCTCAGATCATGCTGTGAGCATCTTGTCCCACAGCTGCATCACAGGGTCCTTCTGCAACCACCCCCTTCCTTCTATTCCCTTGTGCCAATATTTAACTCCTGACCGGCTCCGGTATCGAGTGAACCTCACGGGGGCTGTGAGAGCAGGAAGCCTGAGCCAGCACCGGGTACTAAACCGGGACATACCTCTCTGCCACTTGAGAGGTCGGAGTGGTGAAGCTGACTCATACCTTGTAGCCATCAGGCTCCTGGGGACTGGAGATACCGTGGAGCCAATGTACTTGATTTTAAAGTGGGAGAGAGCCGCAAGATCCTCTCTTCACACAGCATTTCCTTCTTGAAGTGGTATTACTGTTGGCTCTAAAGAAAGCAGGTTCTTGTACAAAAGATTACTCTAAAAACCCACCATGTATTATTTATAGAGTAGCTCCCAGGGAATATTTCCTAATTTGAAGGGAAAGCTTGTGGATTTTTGATGGCCAAAAGATTTTCTACTCGTTTGACCACTCGTTTTCTACTTGTGTTTGACTACTGCGAAATAATTTCCTGTTATTAGCATAAAAGACATCATTTGTGCTGTTGCTCCTTCTGCCTTCAAGACGTGAAAATACAGGTTTAAGGTGTCTTGTGAAGAAAATAACCCATTAAGATCGTGACTATGGTCCTGTGTGAATCAAACCTGTGCTGTATGAAGTGTAGAAAGGGCTTTTATACTTCATTTATAGGGAAAAAATAAAGGTCTTTACATTTCACACATGACAAGGGGTTGGTAGCCGGTGGCTCTGTGTTATTCCTCACCAGCCCTGTGCACCAAATAGGGTCTGTGACAGCACAGGAACCTACTTTTAAGTGATGTGGACAGTATAGCAGGGTATGTCTCCCCATGCTAGCGATTAATCTCATAAAATGTTGATGTAATCCCTTCACAAATATGTAAATGCAGTGCCACGACGGGTCTGGCAAATAATAAACAATAGTTATCTTATCCTGAGCATTTCCTTCATGTAATTCTCAACAATAATTTAGTCCTTGTCTTCCACTCTGAAGGATTTAAATGGAATGACCTTAATTCTGGTTTTGTTTGCTCTCTATCTACTAAGCAGCTGCAGTGAAGACGAAGACAAACAGTAGATTAACAGTGGTACCTTTTATAAGGCTGATTAGTTCTTAAAATATGCTCAGTGGAAACAAAAAAAGCATGAAATGAGGTCTGAGAGAGCAGCTTTTTCCTCTTTTCATTGAACCTGCTGCATTTCTTTCAGTCACCCACAGATACTGACTTCTCAATGAAATGTTTTCTCGGAGGGCAGTTCTTTGCCAGCATGGCCTGTCTAATAATGCAGAAGTGCTGGTAGGTACTGCTAACATCATTTTATCTCGTTTATTTTTCTGGCCCAGGTGAGAACTTAGTAGTAGATGAGTTAAAACTATTTACTGATATTGCTTATCACCCGTTTTCTGGTGACTGCGGATATAATCAGCTCTTAAAAACGAACACTAGACGTTATACGGGTGACAGCTGTAATGGGTGCAGCTAGAATTCCTGCAATTTCTGAGCACTTGGCAGAAATACCTGTTTTAATATGTCCAAAGTGTGGAGGAGAGAAGTGACAGTGGGTTGACAACACGGTTTATGGAGTGGAGTAACAGCACCTGCCAACGCCCTGCAGATTTGAGGACCAACAGTGGGAAGCAGTTTATCCATCAGTCATGAGGGTGAAAGTGCACTTATCTGAGCTGGGATTAGGGAAAGCCACTGCCTGGTGAAAGGGGGAAATAATGCCTCCACTGGGGTTTCTGTTAGGACACCCATCTCCCCCAAAACATTACCCCTGTAGTCTGTGCTGTTCGCTGGATACCAAAGCGGAGGGGACAGGGAGCTTGCTGATTTAGCCACATCACCCACATCCCCTTCCTGAAGCACCCTGGCATTCCTTAGATGTCTCCTATCGGAATCCTGACCCAGCCCGACCCTGCTTATCAACCGCTTGTTGTTCTTTCAGGGAGTTGAAAGGATTACAGCAGATTAGCTAACACAGCTCCCTTCTCTGTATTGGGCTGTGTGGGTTCTCTAATCAACAGAAAACATCAATTTTAAAGCAAGTTTTAAGAATGGCTGTGCTTCTAATTGGCTGATTCTCATGTTTTGGCACAGTGGAATTAATTTTCAAACTATTGATCAGCAGGTAGATCATAGAATCATCAAATCATTAGGAGAGAGACCTCGAAAGATCATCCAGTCCAATCCCCCTGCAATTCCAACCCCCCCACCCCCCATTTTTTCCTAGATCTATTGCAGTTGTAATGAAATTCACCTCATGGGTAGTAAATTCTACCCTTTGAGAAGCTGTTTTCCCCATCAGACGTAAAATACATGTTTGTGTTCGGTATAGAATGTGCATAAATGCATCTGTCACCTCATTCTCATGGCCGCTTTGACTTTTAAAAGCTGTAGCTGTTCAGGTACCTAAAAGCAGGGTTCCCAAGAAGAGCTTCAGTTTGGAATTGTCACTGAAATCACTTCAATATCATCCACAAGCTGAATTTCTTTGAGGCAAAAAAAGGAGATAAAATAAAATGGAGAAAGAAAGGAATAAAATAGCTGCCTGGCAGCTGAGATGAAGTCACAGTTAGAGGGAAATCGTAAGGGAAAACCAAGCTCCTGAGCAAGGGATGAACATGAGTTACTGAGTTGGCAATAATTTCACAGTTAGAAGAAAAAAGGGGATTTGGACATTGAGTTCAAGCTTGTTTCTCCCATGAGAACTCAAGAAGGGAAGCCCAGGAGTTGCTTGGAGGCAAGAAGAGAACATTATGGCACCAGTTTCTAAAATGAATGAATTATTCCTCTTGGTTTTTATCTCACATCTGGTTCTGGCTCAGTGGTCTTCACTGCCGTTAATCCTCACTTACCTTGGATGTTTCCTCATCCTGAAAAGTTTCATTTCTTGGTTTTTTCCAACCTAAAGAATTCTATGGTTCAACATGGAAACTTTATTGAGGCCAGGCTGGAAAACACAAACTGCTTACACACACAATTCCATGGCCAACATCAAGCCTTGTTTGGATGGGCATCCAATAGGTCAGCAGGCCCTGATGGCAACCAGACCTCCTGCCTGCAGAACATCAGTAGCTCCCTGCTTGGTGGTTGCCCCATGCCAGCCAACATAGCCTGCCAGCTGGGCTCAACTAAGCCCAAGGCTTCTATGGGCCTTGGCCTTATAGGATTTCCTGGGTCAGTGAGCCCAAGCTTAGAGAGCCAGAGTTTAGTCCTGCATCACTTAATATTGCATGAATGGTTGTAACAAGCTCTGGTCCTTTCCTATGCCAAACTCCAGTCTCAGGTTTCTTTATGTTAAATTCTCCTTTGAACTTCCTTTTCATCCTTTAGTCTAAGGGAGCTCTGTGTGCTCCAGAGAACTGGCAAGTGTTCTTCATCCTCTGTCTTCAGCCCCACTGGTGGTAGTTTGCAGAGCCATGTTGGACGATGGGCTCAGGATGCTGTGTGTCTTCTGCTTGTTCTAGAATCACAGAGTCATAAAATCATTACCACTGGAAAGGATCTCCAGGATCATCAAGTCTAACCCTCATCCCAACGTCTCCCCAACTCCTGGACCATGGCCACAAGTGCTTTAGCTACTTGTTTTTTAAACCCCTCCAGGGATGGGGACTCCACCACCTCCCTGGGCAGCCTGTTCCAGTGCACAACCACTCTCTCAGGAAAGAACTTCTTCCTAAGATCCAATCTAAATCTCCCCTGATGCAGCTTCAGGCCATTTCCCCTTGCCGTATCATTAGTAATTTGGGAGAAGAGACCAGCACCAGCCATCTCTCAGGAGTTCTGGAAGGAGATTCACTCTTATTTACAAGAGGAGCTGTAGGTTTGAGAGTAAAGTCTGAAATCCTCTTCTGGACTTGAGCCGCCTGGCTGGGTGTGCTGTTACACACCACTCAGTGCACTTCAAGTTAGAGACTTGAGACAACCCTGGTGGGGACACTGCATAGCCACAGCAGCTGTGTCACTCTGGCTTGACCTAACCAGCCCTGCTGAGGTGCAGAAACACTAAAGCTTTGGCAGTAATGTCATTTTTCTTGGTGCCTTTTCTGCCTCTCCATCACTTGTGAGTGTTAGGTATGCAGAGCAAACTCTGATTTTCTTTTTGTTGCCAAGTTATTAATTGATGTTCAGGAGAGGATGGGAGGAAAGGAGCTTTGTCTGGCTCTGAAAAGCACCAGATGTGCTTTTCCTTTTTTTTTTTTTCCCTGAACTGAGGAGAGGAATTAATTAAAATGAGGTAATAATATTAATCCATTGACTGCGGTTAAGGTTGACTGTAACAGGAGGGGGAGCTCTCAGCGCATCAGGCAGGAGAAAGGGGGTTGCTGGGGAACCCAGCTCTCCGAAACCAGAGAGGGGCTTGGNGGGGGGAGATGTCAGACACACACACAACCCCCTTCCCCGAAATACCTGTGCTGCTCTGGGCTGCTGCCACACTCAACCCAAAGGCAGAAGCGGGAATGAATATTCAGTGATGAATGCGGGTGGAAATGCTGATGGGAGGAATGAAGTACAAATTAAGAAGCATTGGGATTCTTCTTAAAGTGTGTCTGTTTTGATTGCTATTTCTGTAGATTTTTTTGCTATGTATTATATTGTTTAACAGAGCAAAAGAAAAACAGAATACATGTTTACTGTGTACTGAGCTGTAAGTACCTTTTTCAGACATCAGTAATCATCCTTTCCAGCTGAGAAGGCAATACACTTGCAATAGAGCTCTCCAAAAAACAGCAATTGTCCTATTTTAATGTTTTTGAAGCTATCCCTTATGGAAAAGCTCTCCTGAATTTAATAAGGGTAAACCCAACGGGGCTATATAGTAATTTCAGCGAATTAAAAGAGAATTAGGAATTTAGCAGGAATTATACCTCTGCCGTAGCTGACGCGAGGCTGCCTTGTGAGTAAATAATCCGTGTGTGTGTGTGTGTGAGCGTGAGAAATCCTGATTTACTACCCGGTCTCAGAAGTGACTGTGTGCACGTTCCCTGCCGGAGGTGCGGGGATTGCATCCGGAGCTGACAGGCACGATTGCTGCTGCCACCAGCCCCTGAGCAGGGGTGAAACTGGAGTCCAAGGTCAACTCTAAGTAAAAGAGTCATCGTACTTCAGTGTTCCTTGGCAAATTGTATGAAGACTAGCAATTTCTCAAGCTTTTAGAAGCAGTTTCTGAGAAAACTCGGAATAGCCAGGGATTTGGGGATGCAGTACCCATGGGAAGTCACAGTACGGATGCCCAAGTAGTTGTGTTGTTTTGAAATCCCCCCTCGTAAGCACATGGACCCCATGACAGGACAACTTTTATTCCCCCACAGGCCAACTGATTTTTTGCTTACATATAATAGTCCTGACAAATTTTTATCCACGTTTCCTCCACCTTCAGCTAACGACTGGTTTTTGACATATTTTGGCTTATTTTGACTTATTTTTGACATTGAAGAGCTTCTCCTTGGAATGGGTATCAGTTCCCCTGCAAAGAAACCAGAAGCTCCCCTTATTTTCTTCTTAGATTCCCAAGCTGACACATGGAGATGCTGAGCACCTGAGAGGCAAAAGCTTCTTGCAGGTGCTGTGTGACACCAGTAGTCCCCAGTGCAGGAGGTACATGAAGGTTACAGGTCCCAGCCCAGTCCAGCCAAGCAAATCTCACTAACAAAGGATCAAAGGGGAAAATGTCATATTCGTTTTACAGATGTGAAGGGGGGAGTGGGGGGTGTGTGTGTGAAATTTATGTCAACAAGTACTGCAACTCAATTTAAGCCTCTCCATGCAGTTTTTCAGCTGCCTGTGCCAGCAGCTGGAATCTCGCCTGGCTCCACGTGTGTGTGTGAGGGATATTGGGCAGCTGAGAGCTGCCTCTCGTGAACCTCGGTGGTTCCTCTGAAGACGTGAGACCATCCACAGCTGGCTGAGAGCAGGTTCTGGCCCTGCCACCTTTACAGGTAAGCTGAGCTACGTGCAATTCTCGGGGGGTTGTTTGCTTTCTTGAGGACTCTTAAGTTTTATTGATAAATTAGTGCAGTTTTCCCTGCAATTCCATGGAACTTTGGTGACATCCAGTGACAGGTTCTGCTGAAAGGTGGTTTCCCCCCCCACCTCGTATGACAGAAGAGAGATGCTGGTACCCTGCTGGTTTCCCCCTAATGGGATCAGCAGATGAATTTGAACAGAGGCTGAAAATTAGAGGCTCTCAAACCATCTTCTGTTGCTGTTTTTAAGGCAGTTGGGATTGACACGAGGTTTACTTTCAATCTTGAAGATGTAAATTGTTGTTGAGAAGGTGTTCAAGCCAATTTAAACCCACGATCTCGTCTGGCAATCCATTTCAATAACTTGGGGCTTTTGGAGGAACTTTCTTAAGGCTTCTCTCCTAATCTTCCTGGGATGTCTCTTAAATAAATTGTCAAGGTCAAACTTGTGAATAGAAATGTTTTCATATTTTCTTTTTGAGAAGTTAATGAATATTGAGAGCTTAATTAATAAAATCTTATTTATTGGGGGGGGGGTGGAGGGAAGGGAGAATCGATGCTTACATATTCTATCAGGGCTATAAAATTCATAAACCCTCTGTGGCAGCTGACTTTAAAAGGCAGACATTCACAGATCAGATTTTGAAGCTCAAATTATTGCCTTCACCCCCTAAAGCGTAGCAGTTTCAACCACATAGAATCTGAGGTGAAATGACATTGGGAGCTGGAGAGAAATCAATGAAGAGTTAAAAACTATATTCAGGCTAAATTGCCGAATGGTGAGCATTGTATAGTAACATTCAAATCACAGCAATTGTTCTTGTAATAAATATAATTTCTATAGCAGTCCCTTCGATTATTCAGTTAATCGCCAGCGCTGTTTTACCTCTTTATAATAATGTCAGGGCTCGCTTCTTTTTTATTTATTTTTTTTTAAAGAAAAAAAAAGGAAAAACCCCAGAAAAAAATAAAAGGAACTTGGTTATTTCTTTGGTCAGGGCCTATTTGCTCCTTTTTTATGTGAGATTTTCAATACTCAGCAATGATGCCGAGCAAAAAAGGTCCATCCACTTCACTTGTGATGCCTCGTGCATTACCTAAAGCACAACAGAACAATGCCAGACAACAGAGCCTTTCTCCCCGCTAACAATGCAGTCACCATGACAACCAGCAGAAGAACGTTTGGCCAGAAAAAGCTGGGAGCTTGGCGGACCAGCCTAATCAAAAAATGGAATAACATGACAACAATTACACTGATGAGTGAGAGGGAAGCTACAGATGCATTCAGACACCTATGGCACTGCCGGCTGGATGTATTCAGCTTTCTTCTCTCTTTTTTTTTTTTCCCCCTTTTTATTCCTTTTTTTTTTTTTATTTCTTTTTTTTTTTCCCCCTTTTTTTTCTTTTTTTTTTTTTTTTTTTTTTTTTTTTTTCCCCCTTTTTTTTTTTTCCCTGCTGTTTAGTGTCTTCTGTTTTTTAAGAGCAGGTAAATAGACAAGATGGAATTGTGTAACAGAATGTCAGCGCTCTAGTTAAATTGAAAATTCCTTTTCTTTTGCCGTGCTACTTCAAGCACACTGAAGAGGCTTTAGGAGAGATGAGGTTTTTGAAGTGAAATATGTAATAGATACAATCGGGGTGTCACAAGGCAACTTTATTTAGCTTTAAAAAATGTAAACTCGGATTTTCGAAGGCGCCGATGCAAATATAAAGGGGAGCGGGCTGCGCGACGAATAACCCACCTCGCCGCTCACTTTAATTGCAGAAAACTGGACGCGTGTCAAGCATTGATTAGAAGTGAGGGCTTGTTATTTTTAAACCAACCCCTTCTGTATATTCGGAGCTGCTGGAAGATGTTTCGTAGCATTTTGTGCTTAGACCTCTCTCTTCCAGCTCTAGGGAAACTAGAGGTTTACTAGGGTTACAAATCAAGGCTCAGACATAACAAAGTCCTTCGCTCAAACATCCCAAATTTAGCATCACGCTAATAGCCTCCTATTCTGGGCTCCCAATTGTGTGCTACAAGTTCTGGGGTTTTCTTTACGGGAAAGAACGGAGGGGAATTGTCCCTGCTATCTCTGAAAAATGCGTCTGCGATTTCTATGGTTGACAATAACTTTGGGGAAGGGGATGGAGGAGGGAAGGGGATGGAGGAAGGAAGCTGCTGGCTTTCAGTGATGGGAATAGCCAGGAGGTGTTTTTTTAGGGAGCTGAAACCAGCAGTGGACACAACCCCCTGGCCATTTCTTTATCTGACAATGGCCTGCTGGAGTCAGACAGCCAGTCCTTCCCGGACTAACCCCTGCTTTGGCCAAAACTGCCTCCTGCCCCCTTCCTGCAGGGGCTCCCAAGGAGATGTTGAAGCCAGCTTTGCACAACAAGAGGAATTATGAAGTTATTCAAACGCATCATTAAAACCACCATCTACAAAAGTGCTCAGGCAAACCCAAGCTTGAAGCACTTTGGACTTGACTGGTTGAGTGAAGCAGCCTTCAGCCATCGCAAAGAGAAAGTTGGGGGATTCTTCTACCAGGAGCAAATCTTTACCTGGCACAGCCATCCATACTCCCAGCTGAGCCTGTGCCAGGACAAGGATGAGCCACAACAGCTCCACAAGCTGAGGGTGGAATAAAAGCTGAGAGCAAAGCCAAGCAGTGCTTTGCATGCAGTGGTCTCCCACATCGGCAGGCAAGTGGGAGAAAAGCATCCCAGGGATGTGGCAGGGTACTAGAGTTTAGCAGGGTGCTAGTGTCCTGCAAACACAAGCTGTTAATGCCAGATTCCTAGCATCAACTTCACACCTGAATTCAGAAGCCAGCTAGAGACAGCCCCACAGAGACCCCTAACCCCACCATAAATGTCTTGGGCACAGCTGAGCTCTGGCTTTTTGGGAGTTCCCAGACAGCACTAAGCTCATCTGCCAGCATAAAACACTAACCAGTATCACACTCATCTGGGAGTTGGTGCTAGGAGGAGTGAGGTAGCTAAGGTGATCTTGGGTTGTGTGCTGGGCAGCATTTAGATTTGGTTAGATGAGGTGTTGGGGAGATTAGATAGAACAGGGCTGGCTGATTAGTTTAGCAGGAGCCTTAGGAATAAGATAAAACAGGGAGTGGAAGCTGGGGAAGTGAAGAGAAAAGGGATTGTGTGGAAGACAAGTTCACGTTAGTCATACCTTGAGTGGAGAGTGGGGATAGAGGGAGCTGGAATCCAGATGAGGTTAGAACAAGGTTGGGATCATGATCATAGTTGTGCAGCAAGTTTGCCCTTGGATCTGTCACCTCCTCTTACCCCAAGTCTGTGTTGCTGCACCCGCTCTCCTCATGAGCACAAATCTTTAGAAGACCTGGGGGGTTGTTTCATCTTTCTTCTTTTCCTTTCCACAGAGGACCATCTCCCCTTGCTCTCCTGCCTCTCTACCCCACTAAATACCTTCTAGCATCCATGAAGGGAGGCATGGAAAGAAGACACATCATAGCAAGCTGGACCTGCTTCCTGCCAGAAGTGGAGCAGCAAAGCCTCCACCTGCTTGTGAGTGTCCTGTGAGATAACTTCATCAAGCTGACATGTCCTCCTAGCAGGATATTTGCTCTAAAAATCCATCTATTCCTTATTTAATCCTAGTAAACTAACCATTCCTTATGCTGTGCCTCATCAAAAGCTTTTGTGAAGCCTGAGGTCCACCACCTCTGCTTTATACACAGGAAAATTATCAAGGAAAAATAGAGCTGTGACCTATTTTGAGTAAAGCATTGCATTTCTAGTGCTTTTAAACTTCATACATCTGATCATTGCTATGGTTGTGGAGTCTGTTATGGCTGTGGAACTTCATCCCACTGAGGGTACTGGAGCATTGGAAT
>VZRI01006840.1:214328-225515 GCA_013397515.1 Upupa epops
CCTTTCTGTGGAGATGTTCCGGACCCGCCTGGATGTGTTCCTGTGTGTCTTGGTCTGGGTGATCCTGCTGTGGCAGGGGGATTGGACTGGATGATCCCAGTGGTAACCCAGTGCTACCAGCTAATCTGTTGGATAATAAATGTGAGAATACAGTATTACCTGCTTGGGTTATTTAGTTTTCTTTCTGCCCCTCTTCTATATCCTCCTTGTCCTTTTCCTGATCACTCATCTTCTCTTCCTTCCTCAAGCTCCCTCACTTTCCTTCCAGAGAGCCTCTTGTACCTAATGCAGCCATAAATAGAGTTAAGCCCCTCGCAGCCTGACCCAGACCGTCTAGGTGAAGTAAAACCTAAGCTGGTCTTACCTCAGGAGGTTCTAAACAGCTGAGAGAGCCATTATCAAGGGAGAGCAGAAAAGTGGTTCCTGTTTCTACATGTGCAATAACAAGACTGCTCAAGAGGAAGGACCGTGAATAAGGGTCCTGTCTCCGTTTTCATGGAATCATAGAACTATTCAGGTTGGAAAAGACCTTTGAGATCATCCAGTCCAACCAATAACCCCCCTAGCTCACTGTGAGACCACATCTTTAAGCACCAAGCTTTTTTTTCCAAGGTTTTTGGGTCATTTTACCCAAAAGAAATGAAAGGGTTCACTGAACAGCATTCGGGAGGAAAGGCCAGCCGATAGTGCTTGAGATGCAGAGGCTGAGATGCAACAGCAAGGAGAGCAGCTAGGGAACTTGATATAACTTTTGCCTTTTTCGTTAACTTCTTACAGGAGAAGAGGTGAGATGGTTGATGTTCAGCTGACGGAGTAGCATCAGCAGAATCAGCAGAGTATCGTCAGAAGCTCCTGCTTCTCTGGGGACTGATGTGGGCAAATAGCATGCTTCTTTAGCCAGCCAGCAGCAGGAGTTGGTCCTCTGACACCTGCTCTGACCAAAGGACTGGCTTCCTAGGGGGACCTGAATAGCTAAGCTCTGGGCTGTGAGGAAGTTGTAAGCTAGAGAAGAACACAGGGCTGACACATCCTCTGCAGTAACAATTGCACTGTAGAAAGGACCAGCTCAAGTCACAGGGTCTCAGACCCCCAGTGTAGGTCTCCAGGCTTGGTCATTTTTTGGTAGGAGAAACTCAGCAAATAGGTTGGCTCACATCTTCAGATGAGTAGAGGCATGGCAGATGACAATCACAGAATCACAGACTGTGAGGGATCAGAAGGGATCTTGAAAGATCATTCAGTCATTCAGTCCAATCCCCCTGCAACAGCAGGATCCCCTAGATTCATTTGCACAGGAACAGTCCAATGGTTTTAAAAGTCTCCAGAGAAGGAGACACCACAGCCCCCTGGGCAGCCCCTTCCAAGGCTCTGGCACTCTCACTTGGTCTAGGTGATCCTGCTGTGGCAGGGGGATTGGACTGGATGACCTTTCAAGGTCCCTTCTGACCCCTAATGATTCTATGAACCTACCTTCAGCCCTCACTGCTTCACTAAAAGCTCAAGTGACTTTTGCTTGGCCAAATCTGAGGAAATTACATTACTGCCTCTGTTCTGCCGTCAGCAGTCATCTCCTCCTTCAGCTCCAGCAGCTCTCATTTACCTTCTAGCTCTCTAGTAATTCACATGAAGAGTTGTTCTCTGCCACCTTTTGTTGTTGTTGTAGTTGAGCTCTTGCAAAGCTTTGAGTCAGCCCTTTTTGCTTCTTTCTTCACCGAAGTTTCTCCTAGCAGACACTGAACGTGATCCCATCGCACCCACCTGCCAGCTGCCAGGGCTCACAAATGCTAGGAAGGAGTCGCGGCGTCACCAGAAACCAGGTGACACACGGAGTCCTACTCAGCAGCACATGAAAACACAAAGATAACCAACAAATCTTTGTAAATCCAATAAGATTGAATTGAAATCTTGCTATGGGGGAGGTGTTGGGGTTCTCTGGATTCATTGAGCAAAACAACCCAATGCACTGAGATCAATGGTTTTAAACCCAGCTCTTTGAGAAGACTCCGGAGCTGGGGATGCTTCTCCTCATAAGACACACAAGCTTAAATAAAATCTGATGCAACCAACCAGCCATGGGAACTCTGAATTGTTTTCCAATGTCTGCCTACAGAGAGGGATAATCGCTGGTGCTGCATTCTTAAATTGGAGTTAAAAAAGATGGATAAAGAAATAATATCTGAATGGATATCAGCGGAAAATAGGATTATTTAAGGAGACTCCTCTCCTAGGTGGATAAAAATAAGATATTCAGGTAATTTTCAAAATGCAAAGCTATCTTACACAATGGAGACAGCTAAAAAGTACCATTTGCCAGCCCGCAGTGAATGATTTGTAGTCATCAGGATCCTGCAGGTAATTGAGGATATCTGCATCAACCCGTTCTGCACCACTGCAAGAACATCGCTGTGATGGAGCGGTGCCAGTACAAGTGGAATTGCCCTCTAGTGCACAGCCTGGGAACTGATCCCAGCTCTGCCATAGGACAGCTCTGCTCCAGAAAGGAAAAAAGATCTGGAAAAACAAGTCCGGAACAGGAGAAGCCAAAGGTAAAGTCCAGTGGCTTCGGGAAGCTCTGAGCAGGTTGTGATAAGGGAGGGATGAGGTTAGAGCACACCAACAGCGTCCTGTGGGTTGAACCAATACATGTTAAGTGGAGATGACTGGGAGATTTACTTCAAAACCCCATGGCTTCTCTAAATCCAAATGCTAACACACAAGGAGCCCAGATGACCTTGAGTCTCTCATTCTGCATCACTTCTAGTTGTTTCTGCAGGGTCAAGTTTTGTGGGAGGCTTCGGGTGGCAGAACCCAGTATTTCTGTTAGTGATGGCAAAAGATGAGGTGCTCTGAAGGTGCTGATTCTTTCCTCATATGTGCAAGAGGAGGAGCCTGCTACTGATCATGTCCTTGTGCTCAGCCTCATCTCGAGTCCTGTGTTCAGTTCTGGGCCCCTCATTACAGGAAAGACATGGAGATGCTGGAACGGGTCCAGAGCAGAGCTACCAAGCTTGTGAGGAGTTTAAAGAACCAGTCGTATGAGGAGAGGCTGAGGGAGCAGGGCAGGGTTAGTCTGGAGAAGAGGAGGCTGAGGGGGAACCTCATTGTCCTCTACAACAACCTGAAGGGATGTTGTGGAGGGGTCAGTGTTGGCTTCTTCTCCTTGGTGCCTGCTGACAGCAGCAGGGGCAATGGTCTACAGTTGAGGCAGGGGAGGGTTAGATTGGATCTGAGGAAGAAATTCTTTGCAGAGTGGTTGGGCACTGGCAGGGCCTTCTCAGGGCAGAGATGGAGTCCTCATGCCTGGAGGTGTTGAAGAACTGTGTAGCCATGGTGCTTCACTCAGTTCAAGGAGGACACAGAGTTCCTGTGTGACTTGGTCTGGTGATCCTGCTGTGGCAGGATTGGACTGGATCATCTTTTGAGGTCCCTTCCAATCCTTAATGATTCTATGATTCACACCCTGCTCGAGTGGCAGCAGGGAGGGGGTCAGTTCGTGTTTGTCAGTCTCTCAGGGATTGAGATTTTTTGTTGGTGTGGGAATGGTTGCACTCAGGGATTTAAGAAGTCCTTTCCAACCAGGATTATTCTGTGATTCCCATACAAATCAGAGGCAAATCCCACTGTGTTACTGAGTCAACCTTGAACTAAAGTCCACGAGCAAGTTCATAGCTCCAGCCTCCAAATGGGATATTTTGTTTGTGTTATTTCTCACTACATAAGATGAAAGGATTTGCCAGTAAAGGAGGGGAATTCCTAGACAAACCTTTGCACAGTGCAATATTTTGTAGCTTTATGTGAACAAAATGTCTGATGTAGCTCACGCACACTTCTCACCAGTAGTTTGTTCACAGATTTGGCTCCTCTCTTGGTCCTGGTACTGTGTCTGGTCTTCTAGTTAGTACAGGCTATGCATGGTTAGCCATCTTTCCCCTGTTTGAACTCATCTTCCTTTTCTTGATTCCTTCAGTCCAGTCTGAATTCCAGTTTGTAAGGATGAGCTGCTCACTCTTTGCCCCTCACTACACTTCCCTATCACAAGCTGGATTCAATTCATTGAGCTTTCTTAAGGTCTTTCCAGTGTGGGATGAAGCCTGGGTTCCTTTCAAGCCAGTAATAAAATTCCTACTGACTTCCCAAGAATTTTATCCACAGAGATTTCAGTGTGTAGCATCTCTTCGCTGTTTGTTCACAGGTTTGCGGGTTAGAAGAGACCTTAGGGATCATCTAGTCCAGCCTCTGAAAGCAGGATCCAGTTGAAATGAGCTGGCCCAGAACCTTATCCAGCTGAGCCTTAGCATTGTCTCCAGCTGAGCAATCCCACACTGCCCTTGGAAAAACCTTCCACTGCCTGACAGCTCTCAGCATGAACAACTTTCCTCTTAAATCCAGCAGGAATCTCTCCTGGAGCAACTTGTGACCATTCCCCCTTGTCCTTTCCACAGGACTCCTTGTGAAAAGGGAGTCTCCATCCTCTTGGCAGCCACCCTTGATGGACTGGAACATTGCAATAAGGTCCCCCCTGAGTCTTCTCTTTTCAAGGCTGAACAGACCCAGTTCTCTCAGCCTTTGTTCATATGGGAGGTCTTCCAGACCCCTGATCATCCTGGTCACCCTTCTCTGGACCCTCTCCAGTCTATCTGCATCTTTTTTGTCTAGCAGGGTCCAAAACTGAGTACAGTATTCAAGAGGTGGTCTGACCAGTGCTGAGTGGAGTGGCAAGAGAACATCTTTCTCTCTGCTGGTGATGCCCTTGTTAATGCAGCCCAGCATCCTGTTGGCCCTCTTTGCCACAGCAGCACTCTGTTCGCTCCTGTTGAGCTTGCTCTCCACCAAGACCCTAGGTCCCTCTCTACAGGGCTACTCTGCAGCCAGGTAGATCCCAGTCTGAGCTGCATTTGAAGGTTGTGTGTTCCCATGTGCAGGACCAAGACCTCTTCAAAGTTTTAATAGAATCATAGAGTCATCTAGGTTTGAAAAGACCTTTAAGATCACTGAGTCCAACAGTCTGCCAGATCTGTATCTGAGAGTTTGGACTTTTAATAATAATAAGAGCAATATGTTGTTCAGTCATCATCTTAAAAGAAAAAAAGTCAATATCCTCAGATCGTTCTCCTGGTTTTTGCCCCATTGTCCTTCCTTTCAGAAAGAATAAATACATTTCCAATGCGGTGAGATCCTTTCTACAATAGCTCCTAAGAAATGGCCTCTGCCACCAGACATTTGCAGCAAAACTGTGTTATTACATTTAAATTTCCAAGACTCAGTAGCCAGCAAGTTACCGGAGTTCTATTATAGTTGTGATACATGAACTGCACATTGTCATGGTAATGACTTTATTTCTTTCCTTCCCTTTGAAGTAGCAGTGTAAATACAAAGAATCTCACATTGGTCTTGGAATGACATTGCCTTTGCCTGCACTCTGTGTACTGCTCAGTAATCAGAATTGCATAAGTAAAAATTAAACCACCGTATAGCTCACGCAGAGCTCCTGCTAGCTTAACCGGGGTCAAAACGCAACCAAAGCACCTCTAAGCATTCACTTCAAAATAACCCAAGGGAAATAGAAATGATTTTTTCAGCTGGCCATCAAGCAGGATGCCCAGGAAGATGGGCAAAGGTGACCTTGGAGTTGAATCCATATCTACATGGCAGTGGTCTGAAAGCATCCTGATGGGTTAGAGGGGTGGTAAAACCCCCACATTGTTTCTTCCGAGAGTCATCATTAAATATTTCAGCTGACCAGATGGTGGAGCAATTACATTTCCATAGTTCTGAATGGTTATTGAGCTCTTCCACTTGTGAACTGTGAGTTACGATTGGAAAAGATATCATCCAAGTTGAAAGGGAAGTCATAAATCCTTGGGCAACGCTTCAATGAAGACTCAAAAATTAAACCAGAGATCCATTTCCTTCACCACCCACCCTAGTAATAGACAAACAGACTAGAGTCTTTGACAATAAGGAAGGCAGTGATGTGGAGGGATGAAAGGCAGGAAGCCCAGGCCACTGAGCTGTGCTGAGAGCCCATGTGTGCGACACATCCAGTTGACCGCCGAACGCCTCGAGCTGCACAGGTGAGCACGTGCTGCACTGGGGATGACTCACACACACAAAAACGCAGAGGGATGAGCTGCTGTGGGAACGTAACCCCCTCTCCCAGAACCAGGGAGGGTTGACACTACCACCCTGTGCCATCAGGTCACGGTGATGGGGGTATTGGTGTTCATTGAGCTGCAACACAGATCCAAACCCTCTTCTTACTCACTACGTGGAATTGAATTCTATGACAACCTAAGGTTTCATGTAGCCAGACAAATGCAGTTCAAAACACTTATCCATTAGGACAGTCATATAGGAACATATATGGGAATAGATAGGAATATTGTTAGCAACTGAACTTTCGCACCATCGCCCTGACCCTGGTGCTCCAGAGCTAATTCATTAACAGAGGGGTCTTGGAAGTAAGGCAGGACAGGTCATGAGGAGGAAGCACTACCTTCTGCTGGACAGGCTAATTTAAATGGAGAAAGAATAGATAATGCTTCTTTGAAAGGGAAACAGAGGAGAGCACAGAGGTTTGATGTAGCTTTAAGCCTCTCCTCAGTTAATTCAAGTTACTGTTCCTCAGTACCTCTGTGTAGTCTAACCATCAGGGTGATGAAGGTGCAGCCTGGTGTCCTTAGCCTACAGAGGAAGCCATTTGAGCGTCAACCCTTCTGTGGCTTCACTCCTTTGCATGGTTAAGGCACATGCCATTTCCTGGCCCCTGCATCCCTTTCTTTTAATGCTGTGGCTGTCCTACAGAAATATCTTGGGTAGCTTAAACCCTGCCTTGGACAGCACTACCAGCACGTAGTGAACCAGCACCCGTGTGTGTATCTGAACACCGGTACAACTTGCCATTAAGCTTGCTTTTACCTCCATGGCTTCACTCCCACCTGAGTGACAGCCAGCCAGCACATGAGGAAAATGTGAAGAACTGGATTTCTGAGAGGCATTAGAGGGCATGGGCTTTCAGTGAAAAATAAGGGACAAAAGTAGGACTAGCTGCTGCCTCTGTTTTGACCCATGTCTGTAATAGTCCATTAAGGGAAGAGAGTCAGAGAGCTGAGCGCGGAGTCAGCCTGAGTCTTTGGATCAGGGAAGTCCAAGTGGTTTAGTTCCTTTTTTAACACTGTGTTTGTAGTGAAAAGCAAAGGAGTTGGATCTAGCTGTGTTTTACGGAAAGTGCATCTGTAAGTGGGAACAACACAAAGCATCTCAGCACTAAGATCTCCCAAATTTCAGAGCTATAATTAGCCCTGGATGAAAACGCTTGTGATGCACATCCCAGACACCATCCTCACTTCTCTTCAGCCAGAGAATATCCCAAGTTACTCCACAGTGAATTCCTGCAGGAGGATTTTTGTGGCCAAGTTTTGTTCAGCACTGCTTGTGCTCGTTCTGCCTTCAGTGAAGTGGGGCTTCCACATGACTGCGTGTGCTCCAGAGAGGACGACTGGAACCACCGCGCCAGGAGAGTCCCCCTGTGTGACCTTCGGCGGTAACGTTAACAACCCCACTTGCGGGCTATTTGCAGGAATCTGTTTTCCTTTCCTTAACTTGGAGGTTGGATGCTGAATGACGTGACTCTCCAATTCTTCTGACTGGTCTTTCTGTTCTCTGTCGATTGACTCATTTCCTGTATTTGAATAAGATAGTAAAAGTGGATATAAAATATTATTTCGCAATTGTAATCAGAATAGCTCTCAGTGCAGATATTAATAGCGAATTCTAAGGCTCTGCCCGATAACAGCTGAGTTTATGGTTTCACGGGCTAGATTCTGCTCTCTTTTTTTCCCCACTGTAAACCCCAAGCAACTCCTTGGAGTCAAGGGACTTGCTCCAGATTTCTGCAAGGAGAGCGGAGGTCTGCCTCTTGCTCTGTGTTTCTTCTGCAGCGGTGGAAGTGACATCACCAATCTGGATAGATGAATCAGGGCAGAGATGAATCAGGCAAAATTAAAAGCAGCTCATTCTCTAAATGGAAACCTCTGCTTTTTTGGATTCCTTTATATAAATAGATCCGTTACCTCACTGCTCCTCTGACCCAGGTAGCTCCTATTTAAACTCTATCACCTCTCTCAGCCTTTTCACTGCAGTTCCTATAATGTTCTCCAAAACAGAGGAGCATGAAATCTTGCAGGATTCAAAACAGAGGTACAGAAACCACAGGCAGAAAGGAGGTGTCTTTTATCAGCCAGGCATGTGGCTCTTAGAACGTTTAAGGAGAGGCTGTTGAGCAAGAGCTCTTCTGGAATGCAGTTTGCCTGTTAGTTCTTCATTTTGCCAGCTGCTGTGTTGCCACACACTTTGCAGAAGTGTGTGCATACCCCTGTGTGTGTGTGTTTGAAGCACTGTGGGAGGATCTCACCCTGATTCCTGCTTCATGGCTTAGAGTCCGAAGGCTGAACTGCACAGTGTGATTCTGTACTGCTCACATGAATTCAGATCAGAAGGTGACCAGTTCTGTGGTAACTTAAAAACACCCCTTAGTGTCTGTCCTGTGGGCTACAGTGAGGTACGTGGGTGCTCTTGCTTGTCTCCTGGGGTGTTTTCCATGTTTCATGGATTGCCACTTCTCATTAAATCCAGTCTTCTAGAAGAACCAGGTTGAAAGAAGCCAAACAAAACACTCTCTTACGTTTAGACACATTAAAGGCAGCACTTAACCAGTTCTGAGCTCCGCACCTTCCCCAGAAATGGCAACCTCTTATACCACTTCCCTGTGTTCAGAGAACATGTAGATGTGGCACTCTGGGAGGTGGTTTAGTGGGCAGGGTGCTGTTGGGTTGACTGTTTGAACTGGATGGTCTTAGAGGTTCTTCCAACGTTAGAGGTCTGCTGTGCTTCACCTGGTGCTCTGCCCAGAGCTAGAGCATCAGTCCTATGATTAAACCCACTGATACTGGCCACGTGTCCAAGGGTCTGCAAACCCTACTCCTGTTGTCTGCCCAATGGATTTCAGGAGTCTGAGCCTTCAGAGGGAACACATTTTAGTGAAAAAGAGGCAAATTGCTCATTACCTAGGCTAAGATTTATAAGCATTGCCCATGATTAAGGTTTGGGACAGATAAGACTATAGTATGGAGGAAACGGTATGAAAGGTTCACGGGACTCTAAGGTTCACAGAAGCTCCTCATGAGGTGCTAGAGATGGGGCTGCTTGGGTACTCGTAGATCAGTGCTATGCCACAGTTCACTGACACCTTCTGAGGGAAAGGAGAGGACAGACAGTCTGATGTTGAGGTTAGGGAAGTCTGGTATCGGTTGACACAAGTCAATCTGCATGTATGGCATACAATCTTCATGCCAGCTCAGCTTCTCGGCTGGATGTCTGGCCTTACAGCTGATCCTAAGGATGCTATTGACATGACCAATGGCAGCGTGGCTGTTTCAGATCCTCAGTGCTAACCCCACTGGCTCCCCTCACAGTCCTTACAGCCACCTCTTTGGGAGGAATCCTCCCTGGAGCAATGAGAAAGCACCAGGCAAGCCAAATAATAACGACCTACTTGATTACCTAAATGGGTCTGTGGGCGGTAGGGCTGATGGTCCTAGCTGAATGCCAGAACGTTATTAAAGCTGGGTTTAAAAACAGCACAAACTCAGTGTGTCATCTCTTGGCAGACTCGGTCAGTTCAGAGGACCCTTGGAAGGGATCTCACTGGGGGCTGCTGTGGAGTGGAGAGCTGTCAATTCATGTCAGGAGGTCTACAGGCAGAAATATTCTAGTAATGGAGTGTTTGGCTCTCTCGGATGCTGGTGGAGAGCAAGGAGGCTTCACTAGGGCTCTTCTCACCTTGTGTGAGACAGGGCAACTGGAATTGGTCCAGTGCCTGCAGGAGCTTAGAATCGTAGCAGAGAGCAGTGAACGTGGTGCTTTGCAATCCAGCTCTTTCTTGCCCCAAAAAGAAAGGAAGATGAAGTGTTTCTTGGATGTTATGTAGGTCTCTAAAATAAAACTCATTTCAGGAAGAGAAAAGGCATGTTAAGATGAGCTTGCCCCATGGACCGTTGGGCAGAACCAGGTGCAGCTATTCCTTGTTGGTATCTGTCTCCTCTGGGTCGAGATGTGAAGGCAGTTATAGTTCCAAATATGTATTTGCTGATGTTCTCATTTCTTCGGTGCTGATGCCATAAAAGATCTTTGCACTGGGTGCGCAGTTTGCAGAGGAAAATTCCACTTGAACTCTGGAGCAATCCGAAGAATTCTGTCAGAAAGTTTGAGGGGGAAGGATTTTACTTTGCACTCTCTTGACTTGGGGCTGCTCCCTTAGAAAGGAGCCGTGAAGCTAACCCTGACCTGAATGGAAAGGAGCCTTGAAGCTAACCCTGACCTGAATGGATGCATCAGGAAATCCATCCCAATTCCTTCTGGAAGCCCTACCCTGAAAATCCCAAGTCTGCAAAACTTCTGATCTCGTTTCTACTGCTTATTTGTTCCTTCTAGTTTAAAAAGAAAGACCAACCTGCTTAGATTTTCATGAGTGAGAGTTAAATTGCTTTATTATCATATTTAGTAGTATTTTTTAATGGATTCAGAAAGGGAATTTCTGGGGAAAGCAATGTTTTCAAGAGGTTGCGCCTAGGAAAACGAAAGGAAGCTGTTGCTGGCGTGGAGACAACGAGTTCTACTCTTTTGGAACAGGTTTTCATGACTTTAAAGTGTATTTTAAGGAGCACTAAATAACTAGAAACAGTATTCATTTTCAAATGAAAAGGTGAATGGGATGTTTAAATTCTTTAAACAAATCTTTTTCACGCAGCAAAATGTTTTTCTGGTTGAAACTTCTCCTGCTGGTTAACAAGAGAAGAATCCCATCTGTTACGGGATCTTCTGGAAAAGAGAAAACACAGTTCCTGATAGTTGTGCTCTGTGAAAGATACTTCGTTCAGTGTTGTAGGGTGAAAGGGTAGCTGTATTGGCAGAGCTGTTCTCTTTCTACCAGGAGTAGTTATAACAAGGTTGAGCATGAGATATTTTCATCTTCTGGAGGATGGATCTTCATTTGTTGAGTTACAACAAGGGTCAGGGTAGAGTCTGGCATCTGGCAAGAACAACCCCAGGGACCAGGATAGGTTGGGGACTGAGCTGTTGGAGAGCGGTGGAGGAGAAAGGGACCTGGGGGTCCTAGTGGACAGCAGG
>VZRI01006840.1:227549-239652 GCA_013397515.1 Upupa epops
TCTTTTTTTCTTTTTTAATTTTTTCTTTTTTCTTTTTAATTTTTTTAATTTTTATTCTTTATTTTTTATTTTTCATTTTTAAATTTTTTTTTTCTTTTTAATTTTTAAATTTTTAATTTCTATTTTTTTTATTTATTTTTGTCATTTTTTCATTTTTCCATACTTTATTTTTAACATTTTTCATTGTTTCTTTTTTCATTTTTTCATCTTTTTTCATTTGACTTCTTTTTCCATAGTTTCTTTTTTTTTCCATCTTTTTTTTCTTTTTTTTTTTCCTTTTCTTTCTTTTTTTTCCAGACTTTTCATGGGGTTTCAAGCTGTTGGTACCGGTCTTTGGCAAGAGCGACATGTCCCAACCGCGGCTGCTTACATGTGCGTAAATAAACACACCGATATGTATGTTAAAGAGAGAGAAAGTCTGTAAATATTATAACATATAGAAAACATTAAGGTCTGATTTGCAAATGCTCACCACCACCTCTCTTGACTAGATGATCTTTGGAGGGCCCTTCCGATCCCTAAGGATCCAATGATTCTATGATTCCAGCCAGCTCAGCTTCCCTACGAACCAGTTTGGTCACCTTTAATAACTTGGGCGATCAGTTTTGCTGCCCAGGTTNGTAACTTGGGGCCATCAGTTTTGCTGCCCAGGTTTCATTGTTTCATTTGTTTGGGAAGAGTTGAGGGTATTTTCATCTTGTAGCCTGTCACTGAGATACTTGGTTCAGTTATTGGGGCTTTAAGCCACATCTGGGGGCCTTTTTTCCCCAGTCTGAGTGCATTTTAGTCTCTAGCCTGACTTTGGGATACTCGGGTCAGTTATCCGTGTGGAGCAACACCTCTGGTAGAATTCAGTCTTGAATTTAAGGACTGGGGTAAATCCAATTCACGCTATCGGGAGAGTTGGTGAGTTTATGCTTCAGGTTGGGGAGCAGCTGAGTCCAAGCCTGGAGTGAATCTCAGCTCTCCTAACAACAGCACATTCCTTTGAAAATACGTCTTCCTCTGCTGATGAATTCAAGGACTAAAGCAACGACAATAGGTTCTTAAATTGTGATAAGGTTTCTCCAAGTTGAGCGATACCTTATTTAAACATAATTTGAAGCTTTTAAAATACTGTAATGGCACCTCTTGACCTTTCCAAAATCACATGGAGCAAGAGATGGTGAAAAATGTTTATTTACTTTGCATTAGAAGCTAAATCCCTGTTCCTTCTTAGAACCGGTAGTTCTTTTATCCTGGGGAACTCATGCATGGCACTTCCATTCTTCAAACAAGAGCTAGACAGTCCTACTTGAACTGCAGAAACAATGACCTGCAGTCTATCCTATGCCTGAGTGATAAACAACAATGCAGACCTCTTGACAAGCTCTGGCATCAAGCGTGGAGTCTTGCAGCTCAACATGTCTGCTGAACAGAAGTTAGAAAAAGAAAAGATCATCTTGTAAACAATTAATTAATGTTTGTCATGAATTATCATTTTTACTTCCTTCTCAAGAGGCTCAAAGGGAATAAAAAGGCATTTTTGCAGGTGGTGGCATTCAAAGTAAGGGCAATCAAATGTTTGAGAGCAGTGGCACAGCACTTTGAGTCTCTAAGGGTGAATGGTGCTAGGATTAGAGCACAGCAGGGGGTTGAGGGTTTCAGGTGTGAAGCTTAATGTTTGTGATCAGCAAAAAAAAAAAAACCACCCCAGAAAAAAAAAAAAGAAGTCTTGAATTTATCTAAACTGCTCTTCTGCTAACAGTACTTCTAGCACATAAATGTTCTGAAAGTGACAAGTGTTCTCATTGCTCTCCTAATGCAAACATGATCTGCATTTGAAAGATGCATCCCTTTCGCCTAAATTAGAATGTGCATCACAAAGAGCGTAAGATGATGACCCAAAAACAGTTCTTTACACACACACACACACATTCTCCCCCTCTCTCTCTCTCACACACACACACACACTTCAAGATACAGCCTCAAAAANATTCTTTTCTTTTTTTTAATTTAATTTACTTTTTATCCTAATGCTTACCTCCTCCAACAATTTATATTGCTGAGCACCACAGAGGAGACAGTATGATAGGAGTCCTGACCATAAGTTTAAGCTGTTCTCAGTAAATTAGTGGCTGTAGGATTGGTATAGAACAGTTTGCCATCCCTGGGAGAGAAAAAAACCCCAGGTTTTAGCTAATAAAACTAATAAATGGATTCCACTAATTAATTTCCATCTGTTTTGCCTTTTTGGAAGATTTTCCCCCTCTTTTTACATTTTAAATCTTACTAAGAAAAATCTATCCCAAAGAGAAAAAGCATGGTACAACACAGGTTAGAAATGAAGCCCTCAGGGATAAAAAAAAACCCCTTAGGAGTACGTATAAATGTAGGGAAACCTGCATCAGGGATCCTTTTTTTCCCTTGGAATGTTTTCATGATGCAATATGCTGTTACTCCGGAGGGAGTGTGCTGCGTTCCAGGTTTTGAGGAACTATTGAGGCAGCCAGCACAGGCTGCAGGCAGTAAGCAGATGGGTAACTGCATGTGTGCACCTATCTGTATAAATAAAATATAAACATCAATAGATAAACCCCATAAATATATATTTAAACGTGTATATCNTACAGCCTCAAAAATGCAAACTTCCACTCCTATTTTTTCTATTTATCACCAGCTCCCAGAGCTGCCACTCGGTCCCTTATTCGGTTTGTAATGAGGATGTTTTAGTCCTTACCTCGCAGCATCACACAGAGCTTGGTGCCTTTGCCAGGAGCTCAATTGTATTTCGGTCGATCAGTTTTAAGGGATGTATTTTATTTATTACATTATTTTACTATTTATTAAGGGACTTTTTATATTTATTATATTATTTCACTATTTATTAAGGGATTTGTTTTATTTATTATATTATTNACATCGTACAACACAGGTTAGAAATGAAACCCTCAGGGATAAAAAACCCCTTAGGAGTACGTATAATTGTAGGGAAACCTGCATCAGGGATCCTTTTTTTCCCTTGGAATGTTTTCATGATGCAATATGCTGTTACTCCGGAGGGAGTGTGCTGCGTTCCAGGTTTTGAGGAACTATTGAGGCAGCCGGCACAGGCTGCAGGCAGTAAGCAGATGGGTAACTGCATGTGTGCACCTATCTGTATAAATAAAATATAAACATCAATAGATAAACCCCATAAATATATATTTAAAGGTGTATATCTATATTTTTATATATTCCTATGTCTTAACTTAGCAATCAGAAGACAGAGCACTGGCTAATTATTTACTTAATAGTCTGGAGCACTGAACAGGTTGCCCAGCGGGGTTAGGGAGTCTCCATCTCTGGAGGTGTCCAAGACCCACCTGGCTGTGTTCCTGGGCGACTTGGTCTGGGTGATCCTGCTGTGGCAGGGGGATTGGACTGGATGATCTTTCCAAGTTCCTGCTGATCCCTAATGATTCTGTGATTCTATGTAAGATTGAGTGAATTACTTCAGCTTTCAGTCCATAACCTTCTCTGTTTGTAAAATAAGGTCTTTAATAGCTACAGAAGGCAGTTGTCTGGGAATTCTGACGTTTGGCATTGCCACCAATTAATGAATGTATTTCTTACCTGTGAAATAGAAGAGGAAGAGTGATAAAGTAAAACAACTCCATTCTTTTCCCAGTCTCTTCCATAAAGCGATAGGAGCTGGTAGTAACTGATTAGCAGAAGTTTTCACCCACTAACGTCTGAAGTTCAAAGACCAGATTTCTATTCACCCCGAGGTCCTTTCACCTCTCTTTGGCAGAGGATCAGGGACTCTGTGACGCAGCACTTCCTCATCAGAAAAATCTCTTATTTGTCAAAACAAATTAGTTTTAATCTGCCCTGTGGAAATTTCTGCTTCGAAGCAGCAGTGGCAGGAGAAAGTGTCTCTGCTCCAAAGTCTCTTGGCTGCATCCAGCCAAGAGGGATGATACCCTGCAGAAGTAAAGAATCTCCAGCCCAGAACTCTCCCTCCACTTGATTTAAGCAAAGATCAGGACATTTCCTACCCCAGAGAGTCTCCAAACCCCTCTTTCCATCAGCTGGGCTGGAGGGAGACTCTTCTGGTTTGAGTTTCATCCTTTTGGGGTCATCCCTGACCCTCACTCAAGCTTTGGGTTTATTCCCAGGAAATGCTGATGAACCCTCACTCCTCCTAGTTGATTTTTATTTAATATTACCCTTGCTCTTTGCAGAAATAACTAAATAAGAAAGAAATGTCATCCTGAATCCCACTAAGTTAATGAGGAAAGGTTTGCAGCCCAGGAAAAGTTTTCTCCCATGCAAAAGCAATTTTGAATTGAGACCCCATGACTGGAGTGTGAACTTTACAGACCCTTTTACACTGTCCAAGGGTCTCAAAGGACAGGGATGGTCCAAGATGTTTCTGCCTGAATCCCTGTTGCTGGTCCCTGGTTAAGGTGGAGGAAATTTAAAAACAAATCATCAGAAAATGCTGAGGTACTGCTTGTGTTTCCCCTCTTTCCCACTGCCCCTCCTTGCCTGATTTCAGATGTATCTGAAATAACCCAGCCCCCTGCCCTCACTGGGACTGATCTTTGGGGTGGCCTGAGCCAGGACCTTTCCTCTCCCTCAGTCAGACCCCTGTGTCAAAACACTCCTGACTCCCGGGAAGTCAGCTCTGCTGAATCCCAAGGTTTGCTGGTGCCAGTCAGCTGCTGTTTGAACGAAGTCCTGACCGCAAAATCAAAAGTGGGTCCAAAGAAAGCTGTAAACAGTGTGCAATGAGCCATTTGAAGGCAGCTGATGCCTCATTTGGGGTGACATGTTGTGGCTGATGAGTGTGGATGATGTGGGGTTTTCGATAAGTGCCTCATCAGTATCCTCATCATGATCGTGTTGCTCAGCCACGGCGTGTGCCCTGACTTGATTGTAATTGCCTGAATCTGCTCCTGCTGCTCAGGAGCGCACAGTAATATGCAATAAAACAGCAAGAAGTGAATGTTAACCATCTGAGTTCTGACATGGCTGCTGGCAGTTCAAGTTTTCCATTAAGAATGAAAAAAAAAAAGAAGGAAAAAAAAAGAAGACATCTATATAGGCAGAGAACTATGGAAATATAATTGCGGGTTTAGAATAATTATTGTTTGTGTGTGAAAATGCAATAAACTCCCTGTATCAATAGCGCGTGATGGCCATGTACAGATCCATAGGTAGATGCGTCTACATACGTCTGACACCTGTATATACCATGTGGGATGCTTGCAGGGCATCAGTAAATAGGATGGATAGTAGATAAATAAGATGAATAGCAGATAAATAGGATGAATAGTTGATAAATAGGATGAATAGTAGATAAATAGGATGAAAAGCCTTAGGACTGGACTTTGATTCATATTTTTAGGAGTAGAACCCGCAGTGAAATCTATGCGTAGTCTTCATAAAGCCTAATAACACGTGTGCATCCGGAGAAGTAATTGATTCTTAGAGGCGGTTAATCTACTCCCATAAACGTGTGCGTGTGTGTGCTCGTGCAGGTGTGTGTGGGGGGGAAGGGACACATGCATATGTGCTTTGTACAGCTAAATTAGTCTTTGGAGAGGAAACATGATTTCTTCTCGCACGTTCACTGCTTTGGATTAATTCCATAGCATCACTGCCTGGGAAGAGACTAAAGCGAACCCCAAACTTTCTGAACCTTGTGCCTCTGTGCCTGTGAGTCTGATAATACAAAGCGCTAGTACCTGTGACCAGGGGAATGTCTTCAGATCAGGGAGTTTTTGTAAGGTGAGGGCTGTCATTACCCAGCTGGGTTCCCACGAGGAGGGTTTGAGGTGCCGTGGAATTGGAAACACGGGCTGTGCTCCCTTTTAGTAAATAACTGGCATAGATGATGTTCTTGACGTTAAAATCATGTTCAGCTCTGCAGAGAGGTCAGAAGGGTAGTAAAGCAAACAGATTACAGCTGGAAATCGTAATCTGTGGTGTCTCAGAGTTTAACCCAGCCAACAGCTTTGGGGGTTCTGCATGCAGCTGATTTCTTGATGTAGTTTGGAGGGCATTAAATGGCCACATTTACACAGGCAAACTCTGTTTGTATTCAGCTAATGCTTGATGGTGCTTTCCTCACCTCTTACTTAAGCATTTCAGTAAAGATGCACAAAAATGCTTTGAAAATGCTATCTGCAGCTGCTGATGCTGCCTCTGTGCCTGGTCCTGCGGGTTCTGTGCCTGCGCATGGAGGCTACGGCTGTGCGGCACAAGGTCCTGCTGCACAGAGACAGCTTGGTGTTAAAGTGAGGGCAGAGAAGACAGAGATTGTAACTCACAGACCTGAACCACCAGGTTTTTGAGACTCTTTGAAACGAATTCCCTTTCCCCAATTCAAGGGAAATTTGCAATGCCTTGGAAATGTCCTCAATATCGTCATTATAGAAAACAAATCTGTGCAGATTAAACACTCCAAGTCTGACCGTTGGAGAGCTAAGACAATCATTATAATTATAAATACTTCTGTTGTCATGTGTGATCAAGTGGATTCGCTGTTGTCACTTAAATATATTAACTTGAACCCTTTTTAATTACGGATTTAGCACAATGCTGACGGAGTCCCTCCTAGAAGCCCGCGTTCACCCTGGGCCTCTCTTTATGCTCAAAATATGTAGAAAAATAGAGAGGAATTCCAAGGAGGATAGAAAACACGACTGAGAAGTTGGAAGGATTTGTTTATGAGGAAAGATTAGAAGAATGAAACGGGGAGCTTTAGTTAAATGGGATTAAAATCAACTATTCTGTGTAGCCTTGATAGTTTCAGCGGATGAAACTCATCGTTCCTATTAAATTAACGGGGCTTCATTCTCCGAACTCGTTTATCAAACATCTGATTGCCACTGCATTTATTGGAAGATAACTTTTGCTACCAATAAGCATGATTTTTAAAGAATTTTAATAATTTAAGAAACCCAGGACCTGGGTTTGTTCGGCAGGGTAAAGTAACAAAGGGATGGGTTTAGCCGGGTTGGAGGGGACGGAGTGTTCAGACGAGGAGTGGTATTTCTGCATTTGGTAAATATTGATTCTCACTGTTAGCAGAGAGAATTTTGTAAAGGGGCTGGCAGAAGCCCAGGGTTTTTCACTCAGTAGCACCTATAGGTAGTAAAAGAGTTTTTCAAGAGGGGAGATCTTCATTGTAGAAAACACAGACCAGCAATCTGGATTAGGAACTGGGACAAGATCTTGAGAGCATCCTGGCAGCCCCGAGTTCTACAGTTTCAAAATCATTTTTGAACTTGGTAAATACTTTTAATTAATTGGTTTAAAAGAAATCAGGCATTGCCTTCACATGTGCAAAGCCAACAGTGGCTGCTCTCATTAGTTATTGTCGTTAGAAAATAGCCTGAGAGAAATGTCGGGGTGAGCTTTGCCAGGGCCCTTCTAGACATCCAGCATGGGTCTTGAAAAGTGTTTATACTGATTCACATTCACTCAAAAACAACTTCATGCAAGTATGAACCATAATGAATGCAGTGATGACACAGGTCCCACATCATGGACCTTTCTGAGTCCACACTACCTCAGGTTGGCTGCAAGGATGCTATGTGAGACTGTGTCAAATGCTTTACTGAAGTCAAGATAGACCACATCCACTGCTCTGCCATCATCTATCCACCCGGTTATGTCCTTGTAAAAGGCTATCAGGTTGGTCAAGCATGACTTCCCCTTGGTGAAGCCATACTGACTGTCCCTAATGACCCTCTTGTCCCTGATGTGCCTAGAGACAGTGTCCAGGATAAATTGTTCCATCACCTTTCCTGAGATGAAGGTGAGGCTGAAGGGTCTAGGTGATGCTGCTGTGGCAGGGGGATTGGACTGGATGATCTTTCAAAGTCCCTTCCAATTCCTAATGAATCTATGGTTCTGAGATCTACATCATGAACTGCTGAGCCTCACAGGCAAGGACGATGCTGTCTGGGGTGAACTGGTTCATTTATTGCTGTAGCAGGATTACTAGACAACTGTCCTTTCACAAGCAAAGTTGTCTTAAGAAATGAGGGATAAACTGTTCTATGATCATTCCTCCAGATTATAGTTTCTACTTAAAACCCAGGACAAGAAAAAGAGGGGTTTTTCCCTTGGAGGTCTATGTAGCATCATGGATTCCTAATAATAATAAGGTATAAAGGCAGAGTTCAAAAAAACCCTGGTAAACCAGGGTGAAACCCCAAGATCCAGCACAGATCACTTGTGAAAATTCTTTTTCTAGTCCTCACAAAGAAATGCAGAAGTCAGATTTTTCTCCCTGTATTATTTAAATTCCTCCCTAATGCTGGGATCAGCCAGTTGGGTGTATTTGGATGCCCCTTTGAATTCCAACCTGATGCTCTGATCCCCTTCAGTATAGAAATGTTCATGCAGCATTCCTCCATCAGTTGATCAAAGAAATCCTGACAGATCCAGACTGGGTTGCTAAATTATCTTTCCTTTCTCTCTGCCACCCTCTATTCCTACAACAGACATGATGTGACTCTCAATTTTCATAGAATCACAGAATAACTAAGGGATCAGAAGGGACCTCGAAAGATCATCCAGTCCAATCCCCCTGCCACAGCAGGATCACCCAGACCAAGTCACACAGGAACACAGCCAGGTGGGTCTTGAATGACTCCAGATAAGGAGATTCCCCAACCCCTCTGGGCAGCCGTTCCAATGCTCCGTTACCCTCATGTCTATGTTATATCTGCTGGAAACCTCTAGCTCCTACTCAGAGCTGCTGCTGACCCCCTTGATGTCCTGGCCCAGTCCCTCTTGCTTAGAGCTCTGCTCACACAGCGGTACCCAGCAGAGCATAGGTGAAGTTGCTCTCTGGGTGAATTTTCCTCTTGAGGGAAGAGATTCTTCTTGCCTCACTATGGCAAATGTTCTGCCTTCACCCTGCACACGTGTCCCAAATATTTCCATGTTCTCAAGATAACTTCAGCGATAAGGGGTTATTTCACCCTGCCAAATCACAGCGTGTGTTCCATGCGGTGTAGCCCTGCCAAATATTTATGCAATGAACATCTGAATCCAAGCATACTTTAGTAGTGCTAAGACGTGATTAGTCTCACCAGAATATGAGTTTTTAATGCATGTGGCTCCCACTCTCCAGCACAGATTTAATCACAGAATCATAGAATCATTAGGGATCAGAAGGGACCTCAAAAGATCATCGAGTCCAATCCCCCTGCCACAGCAGGATCACCCAGACCAAGTCACCCAGGAACACAGCCAGGTAGGTCTGGAATGTCTCCAGAGAAGAAGACTCCATAACCCCCCTGGGCTGCCTGTTCCAGTGCTCCGGGACCCTCACTGCAAAGAAGTTCCTTCTGATATTGATATGGAACCTGCTCTGTTCCAGCTGGCACCCACTGCCCCTTGTCCTGTCACCAGGTGACCTTGAGAAGAGCCTGGCTCCATCCTCGTGACACCCACCCCTTACAGATTTATGGACATTAATGAGGTTTGGAGAAACTCTTCAGCCTCATTACTCCTCTGGACCCACTGCAGCAGCTCAGTATGTCATGGGCCATTCCCTTTCTTGCAGCCATGTGAGTCTGTGGCACCTGCCAAGGTTCAGGTCAATGTGGTAGCTTAGACCTCTACCCGGTGCCCAAAGGACCTGAGCTCCCAGTGCACAAGCTCTGCTAGAAGGTCCCACAGGATCCAACCACTGGGACTTCCCAGGAGCTTCTTCCATTTGGTTTTTAACCCCCCATCACACCATTGCCCTGTAGATCAGAAAGTGGCTCCCGAGCCACCTACCCAAGGTGACAGTTCGGGTGTCAGTGCCTCTGCAGATGGAGAAATAAAACAGCAGAGTAGTCTCAAATTCCAAATCAGAGTTAAATAAACTAGGAAAAAGAAATAGGTTGGTTGTTGTTACTGGAAGAAAACCCAGACAAACCAGAACATTCATGACAGTATCTGAAAGGGGCTGTCAGAAGGCTGGGGAAGATTATTCAGTGGGACAGGGAATGTGAAAGGATGAGGGGTCATGGTTTGAAGCTGAAAAAGGGCAGATTTAGGTCAGACATCAGGAAAAAGTTGTTGAATCTGAGGGTGGGGAATCCCTGGAACAGACAGTCTAGAGAGGTGGTGGAGGCTCCATCCCTGGAGCCATTCAAAGACAGGCTGGATGGGGCTCTGGGCAACCTGGTCTGGTGAATGATGGCTCTGCTTGTTGTAGAGGGTTGGGCCAGATGGCCTTTGGAGGTCCCTTCCAACCAAATCCAGTCTGTGATCCTATGAATCAATGAACTCCGTGTTTTGCCCAGGTGATGAGGAGGACTGGTCAGCCAAAGTGTCTTCCCTGTGGAGGTCTCAGACCATGAATCTGCTGTACGGAGCTGGCTGTGCAATAACTGCAGAATCAGCATCTTGTTTTGAAAGGACTCCTGCAAATCCTGCAGGAACATTTCAGTACTAGATGGTGTTGCTATGGGCACCAGAAGGAAGCTTAATACAAGAGAAACTGGCTTAGGAATTCATGGGGGGATGGGTGTAATCAGAAGACGTAGGTAGGAACCAGAATGTCCCTGGCACTAGATGTCAGTTTGGACTTTGTAGTGTTCTGCTGCTAACGTTTTATGAGGTCTTTCCAGAGAGAAAACGTAAACTGGTACCTTTCCACAAGTATCCCAAAGTAAGAGGAAGGCAAATAGGTTCTGGGAGGTGTAGCTGCATCCCATGTGGCAGAAGCATAAGGATGCTCCAGAGAGAGAGAGAATTTCTCTGTAAACACAGATGTCAGAAACAGTGATGGAAAATGAGGGAAATAGAACTGTACTTCCCTCTAGCACTCAGAGAAAGAGGAAGCCCACTCTGCCTTTGAGTGCCGTTCAGACTTCAGGCAAAAATCAAGTTGGCAAGGGAGATTTGGCCGATTTAATTCATGGCTGGATTCCTCCCATTCTGGCTCTCTCTCTGCCAGTGTTGACTACCTGAGCGGATGAAAAGAAAGATAACCAGCGCGGAGTAACTGCAACTGCATCTCAAGACAGACAAAGAGAATGCAAAATTAAATTCTTGATGTGAAAAGGATGGGACAATGAGCCCCTCTCCCCAAGATACCTTCAGAGAGGATTCCATTTCAGCGCTTTCTTGCTTGCTTGCTGGCATTATTTTTCCCCGACGCATCCCAAAGCAAGCCTGAAAGCCTTTTATTAGTATTTTTTTTCTTTTTTAGTATGTGGCACCGCTTCATTTTTCCCCTTAATATTATTTTCTTGCTCATGTTAAAGCAGTTCCCATTTTTCTAGTTTGTTTCTGACACCTAGCTGTGATCAACAATGCTTCCCACTGAATCACTTCTTTCATCTATTCAGCTCCTGTTATTTCCCTTATCTCTTCTCCCCCCTTCACCGGCTTACCTCTCATTAACCCTCAGGGTTCCAAACATATTGTGTCTCCCCCAAAGACACATATTTTTATTCAGACATCAGTCATTTTTGCTCGCTAGCCTCAGTTTCCATAATTCCCTGGTAGAATAGCTGCGTGCAGCACAAACTCTTTATGGCAGGGCGAACAATAAACCCAGACATTAATTTCTACTCGGGCATTGTAGGTGCTTCCACTTCACCTTTTCCCCCCCTCTGAACTGATAGATGCAGAAAATACTCATTCTTCTCCAGAGTAGAAAATATAGTTCAATCCGCATGGAAAACCCTGCTTGGCTAGCAAGTCTGTTTGGCCAACACAGCGGTTACTGCCTCAGAGTCACTTGAACCCCTTGGGAAGTGGTTGCAATCACGCTGTAACTTTGCAGAGTGGTGGCTGTGATGCACTAAGGTGCTCTTCTGACAGTGTACAGGGGGTTCTCTTGGAGACAGCGTCTCTCTTAGGCACACCTGTGTACTCGTTTCCCTCTCCTGATGTACAATGGCCTTTACTTTTCTGATGGGGAAAACCATGCCAGACCCCGGAGATTCAGTGCTGAGGTCTAGCTGTAACTTCTGCTTGTGAGTGGTGGGAGCTGCTGGGGTTACACCCAGCTGAGGGTCAGGGTAGAGTCCTGCATCTGGGCAAGAAAAGCCCCAGGGACCAGGATAGGGTGGGGACTGACCTGTTGGAGAGCAGGGGAGGAGAAAGGGACCTG